>CM024240.1:8566434-8606972 GCA_013421045.1 Propylea japonica
TATGCTCATAAAAACTTAAAATTGGAAGCTTATATCAATTCCTAGGTTTATTAAAAGTTTAACATCATTTTCGTTCTGGTTAATTGGCAACTGGAGTTTTAAACGGCTGTAACCACAATCTAATCAAATCAATCAATTTCATTTCATAATGATATCAGATTCCGAAATCCATAAAACTGATGATTTCTGTTAATGTTGTTTTCATTTCATAAAACTTTTGTCTGATTGTTCAATGAAGAGGTCTTACAAAAGTGAAGTTTTCGGTATTCGTGAAAGTATTCAGCATTGAAGCCAGAGTTGATCTTAGCTAGACTCCTACAAACATACTATGCTCCTAAAAACTTAAAATTGGCAACTTATATGAATTCCTAGGTATATTAAACGTTAACATCATTTTCGTTCTGGTTAATGGGCACTGGAGTTTAAACGGCTGTAACCACAAATATAATCAATCAATCAATTTCATAATGATATCAGATTCCGAAATCCATAAAACTGATGATTTCTGTTAATGTTGTTTTCATTTCATTTCATAAAACTTTGTTCTGATTGTTCCATGAAGATGTCTTACAAAAGTGAAGTTTCGTTATTCGTGAAAGTATCAGCATTGAAGCCAAGTTGATCTTAGCTAGACTCCTACAAAATACTATGCTCATAAAAACTTAAATTGGCAGCTTATATGATTCCTAGGTATATTAAAAGTTAAACATCATTTTCGTTCTGGTTAATGGGCAACTGGAGTTTAAAACGGCTCTAACCACAATCTAATCAATCAATCAATTTCATAATGATATCAGATTCCGAAATCCATAAAACTGATGATTTCTGTTAATGTTGTTTTCATTTATAAACTTTGATCTGATTGTTCAATGAAGAGGTCTACAAAAGTGAAGTTCGGTATTCATGAAGTGTTCAGCATTGAAGCCAG
Organism: Propylea japonica; assembly: GCA_013421045.1. NCBI lineage: Eukaryota > Metazoa > Arthropoda > Insecta > Coleoptera > Coccinellidae > Propylea > Propylea japonica. Next base: position 8,567,363 of record CM024240.1, read on the forward strand.
AGTTGTTCTTCGCTAGACTCTACAGAATTATTATATTCTGCATATAATAACTCCAATCGAAGCTTAACCCAATTTTCAGATTTATCGAACGTTAACCATCAATTTTAGTTCTGGATAATGGACACTGGAATTTAGATGGCTGTACTTTTGTTCTGATTGTTAAATGAAGAGGTCTCACAAATATTGAATTTCAGTGTTTATGAAGGTGTTTTGCATTCAAGTCAGCGTTGATCTTCTGTAGACTCCTTCAGTGTATTATAACATTCTGTTCATAAAAACTTTAATTTGAAAGAAAACATCAATTTTTAGATTTATCGAACGTTAACATCAATTTTCGTTCTGGTTAAAGACGGCTGTAACCACAATCTAATCAATCAATCAATTTCATAAAAACATCAGATTCCGAGATCCATAGAACTGACCATTTCTGTTAATGTTGTTTTCATTTCATGAAACTTTTGTTCTGATTGTTTAATGAAGAGGACTCACAAAAATCAATTTCGCGGGAAATACGCTGCAGAATTGAGAAAAACCAGATCAGCGTTGGGAGGATGAAAAATTGTTTTACAAGCCATCACATAACACCAAAATAAGACTCCTGCGTTGCTATGTCTTCTCCGTCTTGTTCTATGGTGTAGAATCTGACCACTAAAGCCACAACAAGGAGATTGAGGCATCGAGTCTTCGAGATGTGGTTGAAGATATCGTGGATAGATCACATAGCTACCAGGAAGTTCTCAGAAGGTTAGGTTTAAAACGTATAAGTGGTGGGAATTGTAAAAATACGGAACTCTAATACCTTGGGAACATAATGAAAAATGAAAACTGAATTCAGTTACTGCAGACCATATTGCAGGGCAAAGTATGGGAAAAGCGGTGTTAGAAGGAGACGAATTTCATGGTTGAAAAAGCTCAGAACCTGGTTAGGCCAAGCATAGAGATATTTCCTTGACAAAAATACTACCTGGAAGCCACCTGTGCCATTCCGAGCAGACAGTTCCGTAGTTGTATTCCCACCATGTTTTAAAAAACACAAAATGCCATTTTTTTATTTGTTATTAACAAAAAACAACAAAAATAACGCGTTCTTTTTAGTTTTTCGTTGCAAATGGAAACTATTGATGCAGTGATAACGTTGCATTGTAGAGAAGTACATTGTGAAGAGAATGGTGGGTCAAACGATCCGATCGAATAATTGAAACTGGAGAAAAGCGGAAAAAACCGGAAAAATTGCGTGTTTTTTCTTAACTCATAACTCTGCCATTTTGCAATATTAAGACTGAAACTTCACACGATAGTAGCTATTGACGTGCAGTCATGTGTGCGAAAATTGGATTCGGTCGGATAAATAGTTTTCACATAATTCCCATTAGAATTTTTTTGGACATATTTTCGCGTAGAGCTGGATGCGTTTGAGTTCATCCGATTGAAATTAAAAAAATTGATTTGGAAAGAAGACGTGATCATTACAAACGTCTATTCTGATTTTTCAATAAAACGCGGTTAAGTGTGTTGAAAACTAGTGAGACATGAGGGAAAACGACCGATCAAGCGAGAGTGGTCGAGTGGTGAGGGAATGAGCGAATTCGAGGGGAAACGCCGCGGAAGCCACCGGTCGCCGAGTTTAAGAATTGTCGCGGACAGCGCACCAAATTTTGTACACATATACGTTTCCCCTCGATTCGCTTATTTCCTCTCCACTCGACCGCTCTCGCTCGGTCGGCCGTTCCCTCATGTTCTCACTAGTTTTCAACACACTTAAACGCGTTTTATGAAAATCAGAATAGACGTTTTGTTACTGATCACGTCTTCTTGACGAATCAATTTTTTAAATTTCAATCGGATGACCTCAAACGCATCCAACTCTCCGCGAAAATGTGAAAACTATTTTCCGACCGAATCCAATTTTGGCACCATGAATTGCACGTCATACTACTATCGTGTGAAGTTTCAGTTCTTAATATTGCAAAAATGGCAGAGTTATGAGTTAAAAGAAAAAACACGCAATTTTCCGGTTTTTCCCGCTTTTCTCCAGTTTCAATTATTCGATTGTACGTTTGACCCATCATTCTCTTCACAATGTAATTCTCTACAATTCATACCATTGCAACGTTATCACTGCATCAATAGTTTCCATTTTGCAACGAAAAAAAAAGAAAAACGCGTATTTTTGTTGTTTTTGTTAATACCAAATAAAAAATGGCATTTTCGTGTTTAAAACATGGTGGAATAAACTACGGACTGTCCTGCACGGAATGGCACAGGTGGCGTCCAGGTAGTATTTTGTCAAAAAACTAATCATTTGTAGCTCTGTTGCTTGGCGTAGGTATGATCTTGACACTACCGGCTATTCCGACAGCAGTGAACAAAGTGAAATTAGCATGTTATGATAACCAACTTCGGAACGGATAGGCACTGGAAGAAGAAGAAGTTCATAAAGTATTTAGCATTCAAGCCAGCGTTGATCTTCCGTAGACTCCTACAGAATTACTACACATTTGCTCATAAAAACTTCAAATTGGAAGCTAACATCAATTCCTAGTTTATTAAACGTTAACATCAATTTTCGTTCTGGTAATGGACAGCTGGAATTTAAAATGGCTGTACTTACCAGCACAGCTGTAACCATCCCTCTAAGCACGTAATCCTGTCTACAATCACACTCGTACATGCCATCGTGGAGTTCATAGCAGAGCTGCTCGCAAGGACTTCCATGACCGCACTCTCCTGAAATTAAAAATGTCGGATCAACTTCCATTACTATGATGAATTTGATGCAGGAACATGGCCGTAAATATAATTGTATTAAATGTCATGTTATCCCGATATGAATGTCATATAATGAGAAGGGGAGAGATGAAATATCGAACATCATGTGCAATTTTGGTTATCGGTTTTTCTGGAAATCTAAATAGAAATGTTTGGAATAGTAGAGGCAGACATTTGTTTGACGCATATGATGTGTTTTTCTCTCAGGATTGTCATTGCTCAGTTCCATGATAATCCAAATCAGTCAACTCTGGTTGACGCTATGGTGTACAACATGGGACATTGCCAATGGCATTGGTTGGCATTGCATTGTTGGCATTGCCGACATTTGCAGGAATTGATTGACATTGGATGGCATTTTTTGGCATTTGCTGGTATTGTGTGGCATTCGCTGACATGTATGACGTTGTGGTTTCGATATAAATATCTTCACATACTTCTTTCAATTGTAGCTAAATGCTCATGGGGTATCTTTGTAGAATGCCGCTTTAATTTCAATGAATGATTGGTAAATGGTGTAATTTTTAGGGAAAGTGTTAATTATGACTCGAATTTCATTGTTTATTTATTATTATTTCTTTCTGCCAGCGCACGTACAAAGAACTGAAATTACAACAATAGTCTGTATTTTTCCAACCTTTTTCTTTCGGATTTTGCGAACTGAAATGGAAAAATAAAAAAACCGGAAAACGGCTTTTTTTTTGAAACAGAAAACATCCAAATTTAAGTCTCCACGGTAATAGAATATATATAAAAATTGGATGGAATGTTGAGCACCTGATAAATTGCAAATATTTCCGGAAGTGATATATAGAATTTAGAATCTTTTGCAAGTTCAACATTAGCCAGTACTAGTTGATAGGACTGATTACCAAAAATATTATCACCCATTTTAAAGAGACCCGTCCAATTTCAATTTTTAATGGGCCACAAAAAATTTTAATATGTTAGATTTATTATGAAAAAAAAAATGTGGACTTACATAATGAATATTGAAGACTGAAAAAAAGATTCGTTATCAGATATATCAGAGCCAATCGTATGAGACTGACAGAAATTGGATGAAGGTAAAATCGAGAATATAAAAAGGAAATGAATAATTAAAGAGCAAATTAATGACTTGTGGGCTCCTGAAAATTTTACAACAAGAAGTATTCGCTCTTCAAAAGCAGTCTAGGAAACATAAGCTTATCGAAAAGCAAAGAATAGCAAAGAATGGTATTGCTCAGTTCAATGCTTTTGTGAAGTTGTTTCAACTACGTACATATCAACAAATTGGGCGCAAAAATAGCTCTTCCGAAAGATGGGTATTCTCAAATATTACATATCTTCGAACTGAGCTTCAAACTATTCATTTCGACTAATACTGTGAAAAAGGTCTGATTACGGTATATGAATAATGCTAAATCTCAGCACAAACGGAATTACAAGTATATTCTGGTAATTATTCAAAAATTGAAATATGTTAAAAACTCGGAATTATTCGAAAAGTTCAAAATTCAGAAAACAAATTTAATCAATGGTTCTGAATTCTGATGAGGCGATCCTCTTGAAATTTTGCATGAACTTGGTTTCGTTTGTCGCATATATTGAGGAATAAAAATTTTGAATGGTCATATTTTACAGAACGCCCTGTATAATTGGTTGATTAACGAACTTAACCGCTGCATTTGGGAACCGAACTCACTTTGAAAATCTCGAGAGTTATAGTGTTCACGGCTGGACGGCCTTACGGACAGAATTTAATTTGACCAAGAATTCGTCATCAGGAAATCGAACCCAATCGTTTGAGACAATTTTCGGCTCAAAATTCGAAAATTACAGACGATATAGCACTCGTTTAAGTAGAGCGAGTGCTAAATAAAGAAATGGTTCAGAAGACACCTTGAGTTTTGTATTAGCTTTGCTTGTCTTTTTATTCATAGTTTTTTCTTATAGTCAATGTTAGTACTGATTAATATGATTTAGGATTAGCTGACAAATCTCGAACTGTTTATATTCGAATTGGCAGGCATTTGCTGGCATTGCAGGCATTGTTAGTAGTGTCTTCCATACATTTATGGGAGCTTTTTTTCATAAAATGATCTGAGGAATAACCCCCTAAATCTTTCACATCAATTCAAACACCGTATATATTTCAATCGATAGGTGAATATTTGCCGACGCTACTGGCAGTATTTTTCCGACAGAACATTTCATTGAGTTTTATCAATATAAAAACTGCGAATGAATATTACATCCCATGTTTGCATGTGAATCTCAATCGAGGGTTAATCTTCCACAATCCTTCGGACTTTTTTGCCATATCACCCCCTTTCAAACGTGTTCAAAATGCGGAAAATCACACTTTGCGGGGTATGCACATTTCTGCAGCAATCGCCCATAGCTTCAAGCTCTCTCCCCTTCGAACTACAACCCTATTAATTCCAGCAGTGCGGGTTGAACGAAAGATTCTCGGTGAATAGGGATGTTCACTCCTTTTTGGAATTTATTTTATTTTAAAGATAAACCTATACAAACACGACAAAAATACTTTTTTCTCAAAAATATAGTAATTGCCAATAAAAATACATAAACGAAAAGCCATTCAAAATTCCCGCGGACATGCTCAATTTTGTCACGTTTTATGATGATTTCGTCAATATTCGATAAACAAACTTTGACTTTTGTCAAAGCGAACTGATTTTGCCTGATTCCTTGTAAAAAAGTTTAATCTAAGCTTTCAAAATGAATACGTCGGTCTATAACCGTATGTATCTGTATGAGGTGTTTCTTTCATTTGTAATAATGAATATGAGTTAAAAGTTTGATACTTACAAAGACAATTTCACGATTCTAAGCTCCGCTGCACAAAAATCCTAGTTTTCAGCAAAGAAACTTGCGACCGTAAAGGAATCAATATAGAAAAATTCTACTATTACCCTTGATGTATCCTGTCTCCATTATAAAGAAAATTGTAGATTATCGTTCTTGTAACTATAAATCAAACTATTCTGTTCTCTTTCAGCTTTCAACTTCGTAAGTTCGCATCAAAATCGTTGATTTTAAATAAAGTCGATGGTTTATGTCAAAAATGAACTGAAAATTGCACATAAATGATGACATTTCAATAATCAAAATGATTGGAGTTTTTGTGGAACCCGGCCTTATTAATGTATTTTGTTGATAAGTAACATAATTTAAATCAGCTTTATTTAATTTAACGAGAATAATAAGATCACTAAAATGGTTTTTTAGTATTGCAAAAACTTCCATCTATGAGGAAAACCTCATTTTATATGAATTCTTAACATGAGTCAACATCCCTATTGAAATTGTAATTCACATCCATAACATTCTACTTGAGTTTTATTTATGGAAACAACTGAATAACTGATGAAATCGGGAAATCGATATTTCTATTTTTGTAATTCGAAAGAAATCATTGGAAGTATAGAACGCATATTTTCCGCATATTTCATATTATAAAGGGTGGTTCAAATTGCCCAGTTTTTGAGAATGAATAAAATGTAGATGGCGCAGTGAATTTGTATGGGTATTTTAACATTAAGAAATGTGATGTTTTATATTTATAAAAAAAAATGGCTTCGTACACGATACAACAACGCGTTCAAATTGTTGAATTATTTTATGAAAATCAGCGTTCTGTCAGAAGCATTTCAAGAAGATTACGTTACCTGTATGGTTTATACATTGTCGTCCATCTGAAAGTATTATTGGAGCGCTCGTTCATTGGTGGGGCAAGAAGACTATTACAACAAATTTTTTATAGGAATCTCATTCATATTCATATTGAAAATGAAAATGTAATAATTATTTAATTTAAAAATTAAATTCTATGGTTCTGATGATGTTATCCTCTTGAAATCTTGCATGAACATTCAGTATATCAGTCTTGATTCACAAAATAAATTTCACGAATTTCCGAATCGGATATCCTGTTATGGAATTATAAAATTTCTTCTTTTCAATATTCTAATTGAATTTTCTGTGGTTCTGTTAACACTATGGTCACAAAATTTGGCATGAACATTCAGTATATCAATCTTCATTAACAAAATAAATTTTACTTGAATCGAATATCTTTTTATGGAAATATGATGTTTTTTCTTTTCAATGTGTACGCTATGGCCACAAAATTTTGCATGAGGCTTATTATGAGCATCTTGCATTAGGCCGCAATATTCCATTTCGATTGGTTTCGTTTCGTCTGAGATATTGAGGAACAAAAATTTTGAATTGCCATATTTATGGAATACCCTGTACGATTTAGCTGGTTATATCAGACTGGTTAACGAACTCATCCTAGGCATTTGAGAACCGAGCTCACCCTGAAAATCCAAAGTCTCTAGGATATTCCGTTCGAAAGTTAGCGCGCTAACGGACGGACGGCCCCACGGACAGAATTGATTTGACCACGGATTCATCATCAGGGAGTCCAAGCCTATCGTTTGAAACCATTTCGGCTCAAAATTCGAAAATAACAGACATTTGGGCAAAACGATAAAACACTCGTTTAAGTAGAAACGTGGGCTCAAATGAACTGAAATTGTTAATCAAGAGAATATTGAATTTGCGGAAAGACTGAATAATTAACGTTGAATGTTGTTTCTTTGGTTTTCAGGAATGGGAGATTGATACATTGTATTCTGTATAAGAAAATAAGCTTTGACTTTCAGAGAAATTGTTCGTTATTTATGCTGGAAGAATTTCGAACACATTGACACTATAAGCATAATTTGTTGAGCCCATCCGCCGCTTCGGGTTCCTTCAAAAGAACTGTTGGCTGTCTGTAGGTGTGGTTTTAGATGAAGAAGAATAACAATGAATAGCTTTGAATGCTTTTCTGATAATTACAATTACAAGTAAATACCAAATGGTGTTAGAATAAATTTGGGAACGAAATAAGTCGTTTAAGAGAGCAAGAACACCAGTGTCATGATATCACGCTAGTAATTAGTATTATTAATTTTATCCTTCGCTGCAGGTTTTATGAAGTAGATATCAGCATATGGAGACCAGCTTGGTATGTTAGTTATATGTCACGACAAAAATACTACTTTAAGATTTAATTTTGGTTCCACAGTTTACACAGTATCAGCATAGTATAAGGAGATCTTCTCCTTAACAATGGTATCAGATAGGAATGCATAACTACGTTATAAGATATCTTCAAACTGTAGAAATCTCTTTGAAGTTTTGATTATTGTGATATTTGCTTGTTGATGCAAGCTGTTTTTTTAAATAAATGAATAAATAAATTCTTTTGTAGCTGAGCTATTTTCATAAAGTGCAAGATTATTCCCATGTAAAATATTTTTTCCATACCGTAATGGGTGAAGAATTTTACTCACGCGTATCAAAATAAATGAATCCTCATTGATCTTAAGACAATTCTGTTTCTTTTTCTATTTTATGTAACTATTCGGAAGGCCATTTTGAAAAGAAGTCTGCTGTTTAGCTTGTGCGCATTGCGATCATAGCTGACGTTTAAAAAAGCGTTCGGCGCGAGCCGAATTGAGATCACGTCTAGCAGATAGAATCATCAGGGAGTCGAACCCTATCATTAGAGACCATTTTCGCCTCAAAATTCGAAAATTACAGCCATTTGGGCAAAAAAAACCCAAAGCATCATGATGAAATTTTGAAAATCAGAAGAATTATCATCAAAATTTAAAGATTTATATTTCCGTAGCTGCAATTTTGGAACGCTTTATAGAACAAACCGGATGTAAGACCTTCGGTGAAATATCATATATTGTTCTTAAGGTTGGTATAAATATAATATGTAAAAATGGGGAAAATTCACTGGACCCGCTTTTCCTAAGTAAGTGTGCGGGGTCCTTGTTAGCCCAATTGCAGTGCTCCAAATTCACTGAAATTTCTATAGATCAGTTGCGAGAAAGTTCATCTAAATTTCATATCATCATTATGTTATTATTGAAACCAAATTGATAAGAAACAAAGATGACGTAATTATGATGGACTTTCCTGCAGGTGACCTTTTGATTTTTGAAATCTTAATTATCCAGTTTATATAAGGAGTATCATATTCGGAATCAACCTTGATTACTTAACCGAATGATCCATATATCTGCAAATTATAGAAATCAATGAAATTTTCTTCCCCCTTATAATTTCAGCAACCTTACTGGTTCGAATCGTAGTATTCAATATTTGAACTGCAAATATTTTTCATAATTGCTTGAATTCAAGATTGGCAGTTAGAAAGATGTGTCCGGCCACGGATATATTTGAATTTGACCGCGAATTCGTCATCATGGAGTCGAACCCTACCGCTTGAGGCCATTTTCGGCTCAAAATTTGAAAACAACAGATATTTGGGCAAAACGATATAGCACTCGTTCAAGAACGATCGCTAAATAAGTGAAAAATACAGTCGTAGAGGTACTTCTTTGAAAATGCTGCTGGTGAAGCTGTCAAATGTTATCGATACCTTTGGATGATAATCGAATTTTGAATGATTTTCGATCTAGAGGACATTTGGTTTCAACATGATAGCGCTACACACCTCACTTTGAAAATGACACAATTAATTTGAACCAATTCCTGGAAGTATAATCTCAACAAACGGTGATACCAATAGGTCACAAGATCATGTTAGTAGACACCGTTCGTCATCAGTGAGTCGAACGCTATCGTTTGAGACCATTTTCGGCTCAAATTTGAGAATTACAGACATTTGTTTCAAACGATATACACTCGTTTTTCTGGATCATCTAAGTCGGTACTGTCTCTAATGGAAATGTTTCCCATCAATTTGAAGACTATTGTCCTCAAGACAAGCAATTATGAAAAATACACTGCTCAACAATTGATAGGGATCACTTACTTGTTCATAACATAACAATTTTATGATGAAACCACAAGAAGGCTGAAGTTTCGGTTAAGCTAGTACCTACAAGCTTAACCGAAACTTCAGCCTTCTTGTGGTTTCATCATAAAATTGTTATGTTATTCAAACTCAGAATTTTGAGTGTTCCTAATAAAGTCTTTTTTTCTCTCCACTTCCATTTTTTTCATTCTTTTCTCGAGTGAACCATATTATCAACTGAAAATACTCTGATATCTGACTAAATTTATAATCTTGGAGCGAATATTTCAGAAATAAATTTAGAACAAGTAAGTGATCCCTATCAATTGTTGAGCAGTGAGCATATGAAGGAAGAAAATTTCATTGGGTTCTATAATTTGCAGATGTATGGATTCATTCGGTTAAGTAATCAAGGTCGATTCCGAATAGGATACTCCTTTACTCCTTATATAAACTGGATTATTAAAGATTTTAAAACTCAAAAGGTCACCTGCAGAAAAGTCCATCATAATTACGCCATCTTTGTTCCTTATTAATTTTGGTTTCAATATAAACATAATGATGATATGAAATTTGGATGAACTTTGTCGCAAGTGATCGATGGAAATTTCAGTGAATTTGGAGCACTGCAATTGGGCTTACAAATTTCATTACTCATTACATCTAACTAGTTACAGTTTTTCAAGAATCTCTCGTTTTTGAGCGATCGTTATTTCACTTGAACGAGGCCATATTCTTTCGAATTTCGAACCGAAAATGGTCTCAAACGATAGGGTACGATTCACTGATGACGAATCCGTGGTCAAATCCAATTCTGTCCGTGGGGTCGTCCGGCCGTAAACACGATAACTTTCGATGGGATTGTCGTAGAGACTTGAGATTTTCAAGGTGAGCTCGGTTCCCAAATGCCGCGGTTGAGTTTTTAACCAGCAAAATCGTAAAGGGTGTTCCATGGAATATGGCCATTAAAATTTTTTGTTATTCAATATCTCAGATAAAACCAATTGAAATGAAATTTCTCAGCTATATGCAAGATGCTCATTATAACCTCATGTAAAAATTTGTGGCCATAGTGACTATAGAAAATTCAATTCGAATATTGAATAATCTTTATATTCCCATAACAAGATATCCGATTAGAGTGGAATTTATTTGTGAATGCAGAATGATATACTGAAAGCTCATGCAGAATTTAAAGAGGATCGCATCGTCAGAAACATAAAATTTTTGAATTATTGATTTTTAAATATTTCATTATTTGAAAAATTTCCAGCATATAATTTCGATCGTGCTGCGATTTTGTATTCATATACTTAGCATGAATATTAAGTCCTCTACAGAATTTTGAGGTACCTATATAGCATTATTGCTTCACCAATGAACGAGCTCTCAAACTACCTACTCAGGGCTTTTCTAGACTTTTCTAATAGGTAGATTGAATCTTGAATCCACAGCCTTATTTTTCACACAAATTTTGTTCGAACTTCACACTAGAAATTTTCAGCAGAAAAATTATGTGTTTGATCATATTAAAATCTCAAGAAAAGATAATGCGCATAGTTTGACGTTTTGGATGATTTGATCACATCATGTTCTGCTTTTCGCTTTCATTTCCCCAGGGCAGACTTCCTTCTCAGGTTTACTAATAATTTTCGACATGTAAATACCTAATTTTTTTCTTAGGAAACGACAAGGAATTCTTTTAAATTTTTGTGCACATTTTCATTTATTTTAATTTGATATAGCTCTTTGGTTGGGACCTCATTGTTGCTTGTACCACATTCCTTGGCTTGTGCCACATTCTTTGGGCCGGAGGACATTTTTGGGCTTGGACCACATTCTTTGGTGTGGATCATCATTGGCTGAAGCTTGACTTTAGACTGAAATACAACCATTTTCTGAAGCTTGACTTTGGACATAAATACAATCATTGGCTGAAGCTGAAGTAATTTTTGGCTGTTACATTTGCCTGTACCTACATTTGCTTGGAAGTTAACTTATGGTAGAGAGCTGGCAGCATACCTGAAGTCTATCGAAGCCGACTTGAGGGCATATCCCGTTACCGAGAACATCTGGCACTACAGAAGACAACATAGTGCATTGGAAGTGGAACCACAATTTAAACCTTTCTTTTGAGGTAAGTAGTTATAAGTTTGTGTAATTTGAGAGATTGTGATTGGAACTGTAAATTTAGATTTGTACATCTTGTTCTTCTTTTAATATTATATTGTTGAAAACCTCATGCTTAAATACAACTCAGGTAAAAGTTAACGTTACACTTTACGTTACAATGTCAATCGATTTCAACCGACTATTTCTTGATGCTTGATGTTCTTAGGAAAACATCAGCCGAGAATGGTTTTAAATGGCTCGTTGGACTCCCCAATAAAACTGAGAGCAAAAGTAATTCTGTCTGGCCGTCTGCCAGCAAGCACTCTAACTCTCGAAAGAATGAGCTAGACACTTGTTATTTTCAGAGAACATGTTAATTTGTCCAATGTTAACACTACGTCCTACCGTAAAACACTAATTGATAGAAAAGTTGAATTCATATGACAGAATATAATGAACCTAGTAGCTTCTACGATATGAATGTTTGAATGATCGTTATTTCAATCAAAAAGTCTTCGAATTTGATTTTTACACAATAAAAATTAATTTGGTTAATCTCAATGATTTGAACGCCATAAAGAGTTTTCATATAATCATTTCGTATTTCTGTCTATTTGTTATAATATCTTGATGAAATGAAAAGTTTTAAATATATTTTCGAACCAATTCACTTTCAGTATGGACTTTCATGTATTGGATGAGAATTATAGATTGAGAACTATGGAAATATTACATTTTCGCCATTTCTGCGGTAAAGCCATTCATTATGCCATATCTTGTAGAGTAGACTTGTGCTATAATATCTGAGGTTTGCACAGTTTTCATGGTTATATTTCATGTGCTGATATACCAAAACTTTCCTGTTACGAATTCATTTGGTATGTCTGTCAATTCAGTGATACAAAAAATGTTTGTAGAAGACTTTCAGTGCATTCTGCATGAATATAAACCGATTAATCAATTTGTTCTCACGAACACAAGATTTTGTATCATTATTGAGCAACTGAAGGGTTTTCCATAAGAGGTGTTATTTTGATATTCAAAGAAAATGCCATTTTTCTATATAAATGATCGGATGTTTATTTCATTATAAAGAAGAAGCAATGCCGTTAATAATGGAAAATAACACCAGGCAAATAACCACCACGACCACGCTACATGACCATAATCCTTTTAATGAAATTTTCCATAACCAAATGGCAAAGTGGCTACCCTTTGTCTTCGAAAGCTTCACGAATTCCATCTTTGAGGTTTTGAATCGACGCTGGGCTATTGGCGTAGACCTTCTCTTTCACACCACGGCCCTAAAGGAAGAAGTCGTTAAATCATCGTTAGATCTCGGTGGCCAATTGTGATCACCTTTTCTAGAGATAACACGGTCCGGAAACTTTTCCCGCAAAAGATCAATCGTTGCTTGTGTGGCACGTAGCGCCGCCTTGTTGAAATTAAACGTTGTCCAGATCAATACTATCCAATTTCGGCCATAAAAATTCATTGATCATCTCTCGATAGTGCAACCCATTCACCGTAACTGTTGCTCCAGCACTTCTTCAACACTTTCGGCTACAGCAGCAATATTCTCGGCTGTTCTTGAGCGACGTGCACGGGTTTTATTCTTCGCATCACGAACTTGTCACAACAGCTCGAATTTTTCCACCAATTTCTTTATTGTTTGACAAGGTACTTCACGACGACCAAAAATGTTCGAGTTTTACGAACCGTCTCTGTCAAATTTTCACCATCTTTATAGTGAATTTAGTAATTTCAATGCGTTCTTGAAGCGTGTATCGTCCCATTTTTATTAATGGCGTAGTTTCTACGTCTTGTCAATCATCTCGGAAATAGGGGGGTATCAAAATAACACCTCTTATTGGAAAACCCTTCAATTGAAAAATTCAGATTTCTGTTTTTCAAATACTTATCAGAGAAATGAAATTCAAAGTTTTCTAAACCCGAAAACATTAATGCGTTTATTTCATATTTAGATGGGTACCTACTTATTTGTTTTTGTTGAATATCATCATGATGGCAACACTTCTGATTGTGAATGTCAGAAGTAAGCGTTAGTCAGGGTTTTTATGAACCCTGGCATCAATAAGTGTATAAAAAATGAAAAGTTGTTGTTTTGTCAAAAAACGAATAATAAACAACCATTGAATTCGCTAATTTAACTCAATAGTTTTAATCCTGTTCCAACTATGTTTCTCTTACTCAATTTGGAGAGGATTAAACTTTTGACCATTCTTTAGTAGTACAGTATTACTAATAAACTACTTGAATTAAGGTGGTCAATAAACCGGATTCTAGTGTTTATGGAACGAACCATTAGGTTTACACGTTTATATTTGCGAGCCTGATCCTTAAAACCGTAACATAATACTCTTTAAAGTTAAGAAGATAAAAACATACCTTCAAATTGTATTAAGAATATCAAGATACATTTCATTTTAATTATTACACCTTATATCGTGTTACATTAACTTCGGATGGGCTCGTAATAATCGTGGCATGCTCGGTTGAAATAGATATGGGAAAGACATTGATTCCTCAATCAATTCATTTATTTCTTTCAAAATTACATTGCTTTCCTTCACCCCGTTCAGCAAAATAACTTCAAAGAACTTAATAATCGTTATTTTCATTGAAGAAACTTTCTGTTCATCTTGAAAATGCCGATATCGTAATTTTTGTTGATGGTGGAGTGTGTGAGAGCATATATCAAATTATTGTACCATAATCCGGCAAAACAAAATTCAGCAAGCTAGTTTTTTACGATCTTCTCACTAGAATTCATGTAGATTCAGTCAAAGATGAATTCTTATTCATCTTTGGATTCAGTTAACTTTTTTATTACTTCAATTTGTTTGTAGCAGTTTGTAACTATTACAGCAGTAACTAAGGAAACAAAATCGATTGTTATTCTTTCAATTTTACACATTATGCAGTAATGTACTTCATTTGAATCTGTGAGATTTACTGGATTCCTAAGGACAATTTCGATGAGCGGAATTTCTGATATTTGCATTAAAACCATCGTTTTATTTCAGAAAATCCCATCATGTAACTAGCTCTATTTGTTAATGCAACGTGATGTTGAATTCTGGTGAACATAGCGGCACTACAGCACATACCTTGAAAGGCAGCTTCGAATTGAATTCTATTGAACTCGTCCAGATCGTGGTTTCCACGAGTGCCCTGTGAAGAGAATCAGGACCGAAACGGTCCAAAAACAAGTTTTTTTGAATCTAACATAACTGCACACTGTGATGATGAATGTCAATTCGGATAGCGAGCACAATTCACTGACATGAGCCCTTGGGGGGCTCTAAATGTTCACCCACTGTCCTCCCTTGCGCTCCATTGCGGTCCCTTATTCTTCATTTGAGTCAACTGTTGCTGATGACCGTCCAGCTATTTGAAAATTAATATTCGTCCTACAAATAAGCCGCACAATCAACAACATAGCGCAAGCCCCACACACGCGACCGTCATAGTTTCGAGGCTTTTCATCGTTCTCTGCGTTCAATAACCCTTAAAGCCGAACTTGAAACAACCCCCGCAGGCAGAGCCCTCTTCTGGAATTGGTCGCTAAACTGGGGAACTACGATTTCTTCTTCCGACAGGTTAAATTGCACCCCTCTTCGGTATCGATTTTCCGTTCAGCAGGAATTCTGAAATTCATTATGGAGTAATCGCTTTCGCTTATATAGGCTGGGTGGAATTATAGGTTGAACATTTATGGCAACCATAGTTTAATTTGATGAGAATGCAACTTTGGGAGAGGTTTTATGCCGTGCAATTGGAACTGCTGAAGAATTACAACAAGGGTTTTTGAATTACATGAGTGATACATGAGGGAAAGAAAATAAAGACAGCTACTCAGATTAAGAGCTACAGAAAACATCAAGCTGAGTGTACTCTCACGAACTATGCAGATGACCTGAGTGTGCTAGTACCAGGTTGAGATTATCCTCAGCCACTCAGAACCAGGTGCCGTATTCTCGGCAAGTGATCTTTCAAAGCGAATCCGAATTTCATTGCGCGGTGTGCATACTTGCAGGTAAAAGCGATGGCTTCTGTTTTTCATCTATTATTCACATTATTTATTGCTCTGTTCGATTTATATTGTAAATTGTTTTTATGGTGAATAAATTATTATTATTATTAAAGAGGGACTCGCGCAATGAAGTTCGTAAACGCTTTGAAAGATCACTTGTCCAGAATATGGGACCAGTTCGTTACTATTCAATAGGATTAAGGATTAGCTTGGGAAGAATGGATTATTTCTCAACGCTATTGTTTTATAACAACTGTTCTACTCTTCAAAACAGAGGATGCAAGCACCAACTACTATTAAATTGGAAAACCAGGCAACGAAACCTAAAAGTACAACCAAATTCTTAGGAATCCACTCAGACGAAAATCTCAAATGGGAAGCCCACATTATCAGTCTAAGAAAGAAACTTAACTCTGAGAATATTTCATTTCTCCAACTTTGAGAGTATATTGTGATTTGGTATGATTTTTTATGGAGCATGTTCTAGATCACAAGAGATTTTCCACATGCAGAAAAGAGTCATCAGTATCATCTTTGGCTGGGGATTGAGCTCTAAGGTGTTCGGTGTTCTTCTTCTTCTGGGTCCTCGGTGTTCGTCTTTCGTTGCTTGGTCCTGGATTTCTCGGTTGATGTCCTGGTAGTCGGTCTTGCAATGTTTCCCTCCTTGGTTGTTCTGATGTCTATCGTGACCTACACACTTCCTTATCGTTCTAAAAGTACCTAGAAGTAGGACTGCTATTTGCATTACTTTGTAAAGGTTTTCATCCAAATCTAGCTCCTTGAGGTTGGATTTGAGGCTCTTAGGAATAATTCCTGTGGTTTATATGAGAATGGGAATTGTTCTGCTACTAGACATTCCCCACTGCCTTTTGATCTGAAGTTCAAGCTCTCGATATTTCGATATTTTTTTCACGTTTTTTTGACGTAGATTTTTGTTATTCGGGATGGCTACATCTATAAGTATTGCTCTCTTCTCGTTTTTCTTCACACTTGAATTATGTCTGGCCTGTTATTCGCAACTGTTCGCAAATTTGTGGGTACTGTGCGATCCTAGTATAGCCTATAATGGTAGTTCTCCAGTATTACTTCAGGCTGATACTTATAATATGGAATTGTTTCGGATTTCAGCATCTTCAGTTGGATGGCGAGCTCCTGATGTAGTATTTACAAACTGCATCATGTCGATTCTTATATTCATTTCCAGCAAACATTTGGCAGCCTCCTGTAATATGTTGGATTGTTTCTGTTGTTGGCATCCGTAGCGGCATCTATCGTCAGTGAGTCTCCTATTCATCATGATATATTTCTGATAGTTTTTAGTTTGCACTACTTGATCTTCAATGGCAAGGAGGAAACCTATGTTTGAGGGAACAATCTTCCAGATTAATTAATTAGTTGATTAATTGTCAATTATAATTGAAGTCAAAATCAAGATAACTCAAATACAGGGTCTTTATAAATGATTGTAACAGCGCAGTTGGCTTTGGATTACTCTTTGCCACTACAGAATACCAATCTCTAACCAATCCGAGCATAGCATCATCACAGAATCCTGTGGTTTGCATAAAATCTGCAAAATGAGAATAATACAAAGCCAACTGCGCTTTTACAATTATTTATAGAGACGCTGTCTATTGAAGTTCTTCCAATGAAATTTCAATTGACGATTTCTCCATCAAATCAAAAGTAAAATACAAAGTTTGATGCATCGTTGAAAAGGTAATTTTGAGAAGTAATAAAAATTCCACAAAGTTCACAAGGTCACAACCGGAAGTGACTTTCAATTTTCGTTTTTTTTTCAGATGAAGGTTCCTTGAACGAATTGCAGAACATGAAATTTTCAAACTTGTATCCTCGAAATGGCTGAGGCAATCCATTGGAACAGGCTTACTGGGACGCCCAGTATAGTCTATAAGACACAAGACCCATCTCAAAAATTAAGTGAGGAACAACGGAATTTGGAAACAAATTTGGCGACAAGGCGTCCATAAATAATTACTTGGGAGTGTATCGGAAGGCGTCAATCCAAACAACCTATTTATTCCCCTTACCCCCGCGTTTGAAGATATGGATAGAGAGGGAAATTAGGTTATGTTACACTACACCTTTTACAGTTGTAATTCAGAAAATCAAAGTTCAATTTCAGAAAAGGGAACATGTATTTCAGAATAGGAATATGTATTCAGAAAACAGAAATTGAATTTCAGAATAGTTAATTCAATTTCAGAAAAGCGAAATTGAAATTCAGATTAGGAAGTTGTATTTCAGAAAAACAAAGTTGTAATTCAGAATAGTGAATTGAAATTCAGAAATGGCAAATTCAATTTCAGAAAAGGAGAATTGTAATTCAGAAGTTATAAATTGAATTTCAGAAAATGTATAGATATATGTACTATATAACACAGATATAATGTGTACATATTCATGTTCATTATATCTCGAGTACATGCAACCAATTCTGAATTACAATTTCCCATTCTGAATTTCAAATCACCAATTCTGAATTACAATTTATATTTTCTGAAATTCAAATTACCCTTTCTGAATTACATATCACTATTCTGAAATTCAAATTACGCTTTCTGAATTACATATCACTATTCTGAAATTCAAATCACCATTTCTGAATATCAATTTACTATTCTGAATTACAATTTCCATCTTCTGAAATTCAATTTGCTATTCTGAATTACATTTTACGGTTTCTGAATTACAATTGGAAAAGGTGTAGTAGGTTAGATACAATCCTGTAGAAGTACAAATGGATTTTCAGAGGTAGCAGAGTGTCGAATGTATTCAATTTTTCTATAGTTCTATAGCGGACTCTCCTATGCAGGGTGTCCCAAAAATCAACGTCAAGCCGAAAACGGTTGATAGGCCAGGTGGACGGTGGTGACAATTATCAGAAAAATAGTAAAAAAAATTGAGTGGAGTACTTTTCAAATTATGGATATTGAAAAAATGTTTGAGGAAATTGTTCTCCTGTGATGATCTTCTAAGAACTGTGACTACAAATCTTTACTTTTCATTTTTTGTGAGTGGTGAAACTCTTGATATCCCTTCTGTAAACAGTCTAGAATTAAAACAGAACTGCCTCAGTTTAAGAGATAATATCACATTCTTGACTTACTATGTACTAAAAATTATTGCATCGCCCAACTTCAATTGATTGTGCTGAATAAAAATGTACAAGGCTATTTCGGCGAGTGACTTCAAAAGATGCTGTATTCAGTCAGGATACCAAAAAGGTATAATACTAGCTAATTTATTCATTAAATAAGAAAATAGTATATTATATTATAAGGATTAAAAGTGCACATTTTTTTCACGAGCAATATTTGCAGTTGCGAGGCGCAGCCGAGCGAATGCAAAATTGCGAGTTAAAATAGGCACTTTTAGTCCGAATAATATATACTTTTTTTTCTCCAACCAAGTCAAAATTACAATAAAATTGGTTTCAGTCAGAATCGTTAATAATTTGGTTATAAATTGGAACACATGCTAATGACAGTGATTGTCAACTAGACGTCGACTGCCATTACTTTTAATCCAAGGATTAAAAGTAGCGTTTTTAATCCTAGGATTAAAAGTGTTGCTAAGTAACAAGTGAATTTTTGTACGGTAAGGGAATTTATGACTTTTGCACCTGAAAATAGTACAAAATGTCAACATTTTTTGATGGTTGGAGAAAAATATATTTTTTTTTAAAAAGAAATCCCATATTAATCAAATTTTCTTTTACTCAGTTAAAATACTTCAATGCTACGTCCGCATAGGCAGGAGGCTTGCTTAGCGCCTAGCAGCTTGTCTACTTGGATAGTCGCTAGCCTTGTTCGCACTACGCTGTTAGTTTAGTCGAGTAGCTGAAAATTTCGTTACTAAACGTGTGTGAATTTAGCCGAGTAGATTAGTGAATAGTTCAGTCGAGTGAATCCATTTGGTTCTATTTTATCGGGCGAGTAGAGTACCCCACCACGCGATACTCTTCACTCGCTCACGGACTAGACAGGTCCGAACCGATCAGTTTAGTCGAGTGTATTAGTATTATTATTTGCCGCCAACATGTCCCATAGATAACCTAAAACCATAGGTAAAATACTTGCTCTATGCCGAAAATGTCTTTCCGTTGGAGCGAAGAAATCACCCTTAAATTCGTAACATTTAACAGAATACGTCAAACATGAATGTTTGTATTATATTATGATATTAAATCTAATGCATACAAAAACAAGAAAATGAAGCAGTCCGCATACCAGGATACAAATTCCATCATTCACCTCTTCTAAAATAGCCATCGCGATTAGATTCACAAGTTTATTTACTTTATTACGTTGCAATTTGTCCATCTTACGAATGGTTTCGTTTCGCTTCAAAGAAATCGCGTAAAAATTTGTGCGTTGGGAGTTGTTCATTCAACAAAGCGTTTCTCACTTGTGAACTCTACTCGACCAAAGTGCGAACGATTGGATGGACAGTAGCTACTAAATTTCTCACTACTCGACTAAGCTACTAGCGTAGTGCGAACAAGACTTAAGCGACCAGCTAGGTGCCATGCGAGTAGTGCGGCATGCATATTTGTAAACGACGTCCATGATTGCGATTCGGTTGTAGTCCGAACGCTGCCGTAACCTCTTCCGTAAAGAGCATACGATATCGCAAATCCTATTTACTAAATAGCATCCGTGATTGCAAATTCTGAAAGTGCTATAAGTATGCGTGATGTGTTAACGAATAAAACAACTTCAATAGATTTTGGCACTTTTACTGCAAATTTAATTAACAAAATATGTATTCTAGGTAATAGGTAGTTATGAGAAGTAGGTATGTATGTTCTTTGAATAAAAGATATTATTTAGCAATTTTTTATCTGCCTAAGGATTCATTGTCTTTAACTCATTATTTTAAATCATGGAGTGCTAACCTCTGTTTCTGAGTTCATTTGTGATAAAATTCCTTACCCGGAAATAACCTCATTTTTACCGGCTTCAATTAAGTGTTCAAGAATTATAAAGATAATTACTTCTACGGGGTCTTTATAAATGATTGTAACATCGTAGGTTGCTTTGGAAAAATTTTTATCATATTGTTGTCTATGTTAAGTCTACAAAATTTATAACTTAAGTCACATTATTAAATTTCTTTCGGAATGACCAGCATAATCTTACAGTATCATTTGTTAAAATTAAAGTTCACATCAGAATATAAAAATATTTATAATAGTCCAACGCCAACTGCGCTCGTACAATCATTTATAGAGACCCTGTATTTCTTCCTTCTTAGATAAGGTTGCCCTAACTGTGTGGTCATCAACTATGTTGTATTCATAATTTGGTGGCAAATTCATATTTTATTTACTCACAAAATCAAATATAAAAACCTCAACCTTTGTACTGAATCAATAGGTACTAATCTTTTGGTTTCGTCTCAGAGTAAGAAATAAACATGTTTATCCACTCCTATAGAGTAATATGTCAATTACTAAAATAATTTCTATGTGTAATAGTAGCTATAACACAACCGTAGCATGTCTATGAACCGAAAAGCGAGTGTTATAATAACACCCGCCCGTAACACCCGCTAATTAAAATACCTAGGAAAAATGAAATTGCTACAAAAAAAATGAATAAAAAGTAGGATCGATCCGGAAATCTATTTCAGCCATCAAGATAACGTTCTAGCGATTCATTCCAGTTTCATTTTTGGAAGTTGCGAAAGTACTTGATTTGATTAGTTATAGACTCTGATTTGATTCCCGACCACAGAGTACAGAGGTTTGACGGTTGGACGAAATGTTGTCAACGCTTTTGACAACTGTTCAAAAATTTTTAAATTCAGATTAATTCGAATTTTACTGAAGAAGTCGTGGATAAAGTATAGTATTCAATTCGAGGTAATGCTCAAAACACACTTGATGAATTCATCTGCGTATGTTTTGACCTGCATTACCGCTCATTGAATAATATACTATTATTTCTTACTCTGAGGTTTGCGTTGTACTAATATCAATGTTTAACGAACATTTTTGCGATCACGGGTGTTAGTTACCCAAGCAATTTGCCATATCGTCTGCTATTTACCAGAAATGTTCGGGCGAAAGCCGACTGGCGATCCTGGGTGTTGTATACAAATATGCGTGCGGCACATCGCGTACATTTCAAAACGTTCGTTTCACTAAGCTCCTAGCTAGATGACTCGCTAGGCTCTAGACGCTAAACAAGCCTCCTGCCTATGCGGATTTAGCCTTAGGCTTTCGTATGTCCATAATGCTAAGGTACAAGTTGAAGCGAGATGGAAATTGATTAATGAAGAAACACTATCAGGCAAAAAAATGGCCAAATATGTCACCACCTGGCCTATCAAACCGTTTTCGACTTGACGTTGATTTTTGTAACTCTTGGAGATCCTCCCTGAATACTCCAACACGTCCCTCATTAATTCTTCATTGAATAATTCGAACTAAAACGTTTACCAATAGAACAGGGTGACCAGAATTGGAGAACCCTGAATTACAACTAGTTTATCACATGAGATAGAAAAAAATGAATGGCACATTGCGATCATCTTTTTTCGAGAAACACATTTTGCCGTCAACTGCAAACTCATCTTCTTTTGTTTTAGAGTTATGGCCAGAATTGATATTTAGGTAATTTTAATACCGGTGCTATGAAATTGAAATAAAAACATTGTACAGGCACTTTTTGATAGAAATCCAGTGGCTTAATCTAATTTTGAGGTGTTTCCTTCCTGATTTATTACATGAACTTTCGTTTTTTTATTATGCAGAAAATAATGTATTGTTACTTAAAAATAATCAACGTTTTTTTGTCGGTTCAAAACATGTCATATCTTTGATCAGTGGCTTGGAGGGATAAGGGTTAGACCAGGCCCTACTCAATCTCTAAGGCCTACCCCCAATGAAAATTCTGGTCCATCCTTGCCCCCTCTCTCGTAGCGTCACCACTGATCTAAGAGAGATATATGATTATTATTTCATACTGATACATTACAACGGAATAAATGCTTAGTTACCGTAACTATAAACATTGTCATAACTCCCTTGGGAGTTAAACAGGGCAGTTATAGACCTTTAACTCCCTCTAAAGTGTTCACAAAAACAAACCGACAGTTGTCGAATTTACCACTAAAGTTGTTACCCGAATTGCAAGGATTTCTATTAAACGGTTGTCACTGTTAATGACTGTATTCAAACATGAAGTTGTTTCCCTTCTTTCATCTGACATGCCAGCTAACACTCTTGCAGTTTTGTTTTTCAATTCCATGTTGTCGGCCAAATACCCTTCTGCCACCGTTGAACTTCGCCATCCACCATGTCTCTTCAATGTTGTCATATTTGCTCCTGCATGACCAAGGCAGTCGCAGAAGTCCTTCGCAGACAATGTCCTGTGAATGTTTCTGGATTCGGCAATTCCAAAAAACTAGCAATTTTGCTTGGAATTTTCCCGAATGTATTTTTTCCAACCGGTTGAACTGAGCAACATTTTCCGCGATACGTTAGAAAAAATCTTTCCGGGCCCGATGGACGTAGAAGCATATACTTCCTCACTAGACTCAATGCAGAGAACTCGTTTTCTTCCACAATAGTAAATCTCTTACGAATATCTGTTTTACTTTCCGGAATGTCAACCACCATAACAGAGCCCATATCTTTGATGTGATTAATTTTCATATTCAAAAGTTCTTGACATCTACAGCCCCCGAAATAACCCATAATCAAAACTACCTGTGAAACAGAACAATAAATGTACAATCGTTACAGTTTGCATTACATGCCTTATGAAGTAGGTAAGTATTCTTGATCAGACGCATTCTTGAAAAATTTGACCATATCTTCCCGACTGAACACTTGAGACTTTTTAGGCTCATAGCCTTTACTTTTGCGTTTGAGAAACGCTTCCAATTCGTGAAATTTACTTCCATCTATGTCATCATGTATTCTCATCATCAATTTTAGCATTGACCACTTAGTCCACAGCGAATTAGGACTATACAATTCAGACTGTAAGAAAAATAAATCAATTCACATATTAGACTAAAAGAATAAATAGATACCATCTCTTGAAAATACGCCAACATTACAGTTTCACTCGTGTTTTTACTATCCATACGGTTAACTTCCATCCACTGCAGAAATTTGTCATATTCCTTTTTGTACTTAAGTTCCGACTTTGTCGGTAGTAGTACGGAACGAGCTTCTCAGCCTTTTCCAACAAATCTCTTGAAATCTCAATTCTCTCTGAGTTTGCATTCATTTTCACAAATTTGAATATGATGAGAAACACGATATGACAAATATCTACAATGTTGTCAGTGACATTTTCATGGCATTTTCATGCCTACTTAATTTCGTAATAAAGACAATTCGTTTTGTTCTGAAAACCAAAACAATTTGGTTTTTGTATTTCATGCAGTATGAAATAAAATTAATTATCTATCTTGTGAGTTATTGGATTTTAACCACCTCGGGCACGCAACAATCCCTCGGGACTTACGTCCCTCGGGATTGAAATATGTTGCCCTCTGTGGTTAAAACCCTCATAACTCCCTTGATACATAAATAACTATTACATATTTAATATTTTAGAAACGACAAGTTTTCGTTTCATGTTCATAGCACAAATAGAAACGGAGCTAAGTTGTAATTGTCCAAATCTCAATTAATTTTTCTCATAGGGTTGAAAAGTTGTAGTTCAGGGATCAGTAATTATAGCCATCCTGTATATTTGCACAGTGTTGATCAACCTCAGCTGATTGAAGATTTTTCTTGAAATGAAGAGTAAAAATTGGATCAAAATATCAAATATAAGAAAAATTTTTGTCATATTACATGACAAATATGATAACAATGAAAAAATTAAATTAATCAGACGCTTTAAAAGTACACCCCATTCATATGGGTTGGCTATATTCCCTACAGCGTATCACCATTATGTCTTTTATTCCCTGAAAATAAAAATACTGACAGGTGAATAAATCTGGCCTTTCATGTCTTACCCATATATATTCCTGTGAACAACGGGCAAAGAACGACAAAACAGCCATTGCGAAAGGACGTGACAAGAATACAGAGAAGTTAACACAAATAACAATACCTCAAATCGTGCAACGAGCCCGTTCAATCAGAGTAAGATTCTACCGGTAGGGACTTCAACAGGATTTCAGCATATGCATTAGCATAAAAAAAGATTTTTTTGTATGGCAGGCGTAATCCCACAATTCTATGAAATGTGGAAAGAGGTGATTTTCAGATGGAAGTAAAGCGATAAAATTGTATGGTACACATTCGAGTTATAAACTGATCAGGTCTGATGTTTTATGCATTTAAGCATAATCATTGATTCTTTATGTGTTTTTCAATCGAGTTGAGAAATTCACAGTATAATAAAATTTGTTGTTTCCATGGCTTCATGATGTTTTTTTCGTAGTCTTGGCGCATCGCCTAATCCCTCGTACCTGAACAAATTATTCTTACTCTTTTCTATTTATCGTTAATGTATCACTTCGTCATTTTCTCTAGTGAATTAATCAGTTTTCATTTGAGGTCTGCGCCAATTGAATTTTCAATCAGTCATAACACTGTAGGCTTTTATAGTTCCAGCTATCGCTTCTATTATTCAGCTCTTCACAAGTAAAGGATGTGACAACTTGGTTCGTGTTTCCTGAAACCGAAGCATATCATAGACGTACCACCCAGAAAAGTAGTAGGGTTTATTAAGACCATGATGCCCAAACGAACGTGGATCCAATCATCTGCAGACCAACTTGCAGCTCAGCTCCCTGACAGACTGAAATGCAGGATGCTCACCTTGCGATGTCATGGTCTCCTTTTGGAAAGAAGTTATGACTCGGTCATGCACCATCGCCTCCAAATACCTTGCACCAATCCAGTTATTAAATCCCTTGCTGAACCTGTCATGCTAGAGGTCCGTCGCAATCGTCTTGAAAGCTGATCGTCTCCAGGGCCAGACCATAAAACAGTTAATTAAATAAAAAGCATGGACATCAACGCCCAGCTCAGGCTCCTAAATGTCCTGCTACTTTGCGACCAGCTACCGGGATGTCCATTGACCTATACGTCAGTGCTTACTCGTGTTCTGCATAAAATCCTCGCAGCACGATTTGACAGTGACATCGATGTCAACAATCATCAATGTGCTTTCCGCCTCATTGACGATTGTGCAAACATAATCTTTCAGCTGGATTAGGCTGAGAAACTGACTTTTATTTCGGTAGATGTCCTCAATATAGCCAAGGCCTTCGATTTCCTGTTGCACGATAGCTCTGAAGCCATTCTTAGAGCTAGAGTAGTTTCCTCGCTAATCCTGAAATTATAGTTCTACAAAAGAAGTTTCACACATTCAACAGTCAACAATTGGACATCCGAACCAATTTTCCCCACTTGCAGAGTCAAACACAAAGACCCTCTTTCGCCTGTTATCTTTAATATACTACTATCAGAGGACTTTGTAGCTAGCCTTGGTTGGAGCAAGGTAAATTCCTCTTTGTTGACCATGTATTCCATAAGGCCTCGTCCGCCTTAAGTGCACGGTAAATATTATTGAAGCAATATCGTTATTGATCAATATATTGAACGTATAAGGAGTGCATTGAAACAATAATATTGATGGCAATAATATTGAGAAGAATCAAATCGATTTGATATTTATTGCAGTTCCGCCAATATATTTGACACCGTGTGAGGGGTAAACAGAATATTGTGCAATAAAATTTCAGTAATTCTAGAGACGCCGTAGAGGGTGTTTGCTTAGATTGTGTTTTTCTCCCCTTTCGAGATGGAAACTGATAGTGAAAAGAAGTGAAAGTGTTCTCAAGATAAAAAAGATGAAGAAAGAAAATTTATTATAATGTGTATAAAGGTAAGTGGTGTGTTTACATCGAGCTGGCGGGGGCCGCGGGTGCGATCTGGGAACGCATTCGAAAATTTAAAATCTTCAAAGCTGTTTCCAGTTGCTAGAAATCTTAATGTGACTGCAAGTCGATCCGCCGGTGAAATAGCCTTCCTCATAATCGTATCTTGTTTTATTATAAATGGTGAAACGAGTGCAACAAGTTGTTGAAAAAGTTGTTCATCCATTCTTAAAAAATTTTTGTAGTCATCTGGCTCACCGTTGAGTTCTCGAAGCAATTCCCCATGTCCATGACTCGATCGTTTTTTAACCATTTTTTCAACCACACTTTTCTCTGCCTCCTTTTTTTCCTCTTATTCAGAACCAAAGCAGATCCTATTAAAAACGATAGATCCATCCTCCCTGACTTCACAATTGAAACTGACACTTTATTGGACAATATTATTGAATCGTGTGAGGGCTGCCGTTTTTTACCATATATTGCGTCAATAATATTGACCGTGTAAGGTGGCCCTTAGGCATTCAAAATTTTATCGACACAGCAGCTAAGTGTTTTGAAAGTTGTGTAAAGACAATTAATGTCTACACAAGTTGGACTTTGTCATGAAAATCTTAGATGTGATATATCCAATCTGCCAACCATCGATTGTGACGCTATCTCAGAGGGCTCTTCACTCCTGAGGCTGCCAAAATGAAGTCACAGTTTCTATAGTGAAACTGACCAGGGCGCCCCTAAAACCCCAACATTGTTTTTTCGCCTTGCGAACAGTGATGATCCCTGGTTTTGTGTACGAATAGGCTACTTGGCTCTAAAAACATCTGTTCGCGCATTGCTTGCTGTTCAGGACGACGTCCCTAACACCACAGTATAGACATATAGTGTAGTCTATACTGTGCTAACGACTTCCTTCACTCAGCGGTGAAGGTTGGGCATTGAGCATTCAATCATTCTGATAACCACTTATTCGGTTGAGGCGCCTGTAAACATCGAGCTCTGTGGCAGTAAGGTCGAAATTACTCGAATGCGGATGAAACTGTCTGTAAGAGATGATTGAATGACCCAGCGAAACTTGGTGGACACGGTTGCGAAGGTTCAGACCCGCTGGTTTGAGCTCAATCGATGGAAGAGCTTTCAAAAATTAAAAAAAGTGCCTGAAAAACATTGGTGGTTGCAAGATAGCACGCGTTTTCTTCCCGACAGGGACTTTCTCAGCTCAGTCAAGCTGAGCATCAATGCTCTCCCTTCAAAATCCAGAAGAGGTAAAAACCGCCACAAAACCAACTCTTGTAAAGCTGGATGTGATGCTGTGGAAACACAGTAGTAACAGAACTAATGCTCCAGCATTAGTAGGTACAGCGCTATGTGCCATTATCTAAACAAAAAAATAGAAGCAAGAGTGTGCTGAAAGAACCGTCGATACGAAGGTCAAAGATGACAAATGTGTGGTGATTGATGCGTAGATGGTAGGGGAACAGATTGATTCAAATGCCTCTTATAGCAATAAAACACCTTACTGTTCTTAATATAGAAACTGAAACACTCACCAGCACGAGCGAGATCTGCAACACATCAATTATTAATAGCTCATCACATTACTCTCTCCTGGAGAGGACTTTGGTCCTACTATAGTCTTTTATCCACTCCTATAAACTAATTTCTATGTGTAATAGTAGCTAGAACACAACCATAGACATGTCTATGAACCGAAAAGCGAGTGTTATAATAACACCCGCCCATAACTCCCGCTAATAAAATACCTAGGAAAATGAAATTGTTCACAAAAAAATGAATAAAGAGTAGGATCGATCCGGAAATCTATTTCAGCCATCAAGATAACGTTCTACAGAGTACAGAGGTTTGACGGTTGGACGAAATGTTGTCAATGCTTTTGACAACTGTTCAAAATTTTTTAAATGCAGGTTAATTCGAATTTTACTGAAGAAGTCGTGGATAAAGTATAGTATTCAATTCGCGGTAATGCTCAAAACACACTTGATGAATTACACAACTCGCCTGACGGCCCGTGGTGCAAAATTCATCTGCGTGTGTTTTGACCTGCATTACCGCTCATTGAATAATATACTATTAATTGTCTGCGAAGACTCTTTTCGGTAAATGTCAAGAAAATTTCTTAACATTTACCCACTTTTTTATACCAGCTGACAACCTGAAAGTTTTGTTCATCAGACTCCTTATAGTGGATCTGAATAATAATAAATAATAATAGAAAAGGTTTAACGCGTAACATCGCCATGAATATCAATAAAGTGAAAGCAGAGAATAATATTAATCGATAGAAATCAACCAATATTGAATTAAATTAAATTAGCTCCGAAGTATTAGTTGATTTCTATCGATTAATATTATTATCTGCTCCCACATCAATAATAAATAATTTTCACCTTGTTTCGGGCTTCATTTTTCAAAACTGACAAATTTGACAGCTTCGGAACCACTTCAGCTGAACAAGTTTGCTATGGTTCACATTCATTTTCAGAGCAGAACTTCCTTGCAAAAACTTTATTTCGAAAATAGCGATAGTAAAGAAAAATGCTTTTTGGTGCGGACTTACTGGGAAGCATGAAATACTTTTTGTGAGCCATAACTTCTCACAGATCCAAAAATTAGGAGTAATGGTTATGTAATTTTAGGAAGGCTGAATTTCATACGTTTTATAGTAAGGTGGAGTTGAAGCTGAGGGGTTGCAGAAAAATATTTCATTTTATTATGTTTCATTCAAAATTAATTCACGTGTTTCAGCTTTTTTAAGTCCTGTATATCTTATTGTGTATAATGATTGAAAATAATTTTCATTGAGCTAGACGAATATGAGGGGCCAAACATCTTCCCATACGCTTTTAAATTTCACAATACGAGAAAGTGCGAAAGTTTCAGAGCCAGAGCATTATTCAAGGGCGTAAAGTTATATACAGGTTTAGAAATTCACATCGGAATCATACGATATTGAATGTATCAGACAGATAATTTTGCCGTCCAGTTGAAACAGTTCTATATTCGAGTAATTTACGTGATACATAACTTACCGAATCCAGTTGTCCAATGGCAATGATTTGTGTTGTCTCTTTGTTAACATTGGAAGTGGCTTAGTTGAAGCAGTATAGTAGGGAATCTGCAGAACTCGCATCGAATTATCTAATGCTTCAGGCTGCTTGAATTAAGCCAATCCCCAGGCAAGGGTGAGACAACACTACATTATTGCAATCGGACAGTTTCGTAGCAGTAAATCTCTCGAATATAGAACTGTTTAATGAAGGAAAAGATTTCTCTGTCTGATGCTTGTATATAGTATGTTTCCAATGTGAATTTTTAAACCGGCATATTGAAAGGAAAGCGATGCATGAAAATAAACACCAGAACTATTCCTTCATTGTTTCTTTTCTCCAAACACTAAATTATATTGATAAATATTTACCTCAGTAATTACATGATTATTCCTGAGAAGGATCATTTTGAATAAAAGCAGAACACAATACTATAAATTTTTATTTTCCAGATAACAATCAATAGGTACTTTTCAAAACTAAATTATAAGTTCTCTACAAATACTGTTTAAATAATGTTATCAACGTCGTTTGATATAACTCAATATACAATAATCAATAATTAATAAAATAAAATAATAATTACAAACAAACAAGTTAAAAGTCTGAATAAAAATTCTGCAAGCGCAAAATATTCAAATTCTGATTTCGTTGTGGAGTAACAAATATACTTGCATCTTACTATGAACTTCTATTACGGAATGATTTCCAAGTCTCTTCGATTGGTGCTAATACAGTCAAAAGAATCAAAACGACAGTGATGGCAATCACTACAGTAGCATATATGGCCAACGCACCTTTCCTGAACACAGCGTACTGAAATGGAGGAAAAATGTAATTAATTGACAACATTTTGAATTGGTGAATTCGTTGAATTTTCAATATACACCGGTAAAATTGAGGAACGAACAAAATCTCAACCAAGTTTGTTGTACTGGGTTTTCCTTTAACCCTTTGACTACCATAATTACAATTTGTTGGTGAATTTTTGAAATCATCCTAATGTAGGTTGAAATGAATCAAAAATAATAGTACATACCTATTTTTTTTTAAAAAATATTAGCTTTTGAAAAATTTTGGTGGTTTCACAAAGTAACCACTGGGAGTTTGCGGAAAATATTTTTATTGAATTATTTGGTGTGATATTTCACAAAACAATTTTTTTTACTTCTGATCGAGGAGCAGATGGTATTTCCTCAATCAAACAAAAAATCTCATCATCGGTCATACTCAAAAGATTATGGAATGACCAACATTTTTGTTTCCTGGAAAAAAATATTCCGATAAGTCCCAGAGGTTTCACAGAGTAACCACAGGAAACAAGCCGCATGATTTCGAAAAATTTGATGATAAATGAAAATTTCGAAATTATTCAATGCATATATCTCTATTCTATCATTTCTATCGATAAAAGTCCTCACCATCCATTGCACACGCGAATCACCACTTTATTTTCAAGTAAAACACCGAAAATCGTCCAAAACAACACACGTTACTGTAAACAGTTGAAAATGTGCTGCCTGTGAAAGGATCGACAAATTTCAGGTGCTGCTTTTAATGCTCATCAATAGATGGCATCACAGGCGAGCAATTCAAACAGCGGTTTCAATGATATACCACTGGTATTTGAGAAACAAATTATCGAATATGCGGTTTAACCGTGAAACCTGTGGTAGCGAAAGAGAGAAAGTATTAACATTAACACTTGGAATTGAATCATCTGGATATAGGGCTTTTCTATTTTTTTTTCTTCCACGAAGAAAATATTTCAAATTTTCTATGTAATACATGTTTCAAAAATATTTTTATTGAATGTCCAAAGTAATATTGTAACCGCAGCTGATTTATCACAGCCTTCCACTTGATTACAGACTATTTAAGTATCAGGTGGTTTCCAGAATTTGAAACTGTGTAGTTTTCGAAATAGGAGCGATAAATCAAAAAATTTAAGAAAACTTTTGAGCGCTCGTTCTTTGGTATAGCACTAAGACTATTACCTACCTCAAATTTTTATATGGATTTTCAGATTGATACCAAATATATAAATTCAGAATCTCGTTACAATATGAAAATGAAATAAGTATAAAATATAAATTGAACAAATTAAATTATATGGTTCTGATGATGTAACCCTCCTGAAATTCTGCATGAACATTTAGTATATTAGTTTTCATTCTCAAAATAAATTTCACTATAATCGGATATCCTGTTATGGTAATTTAAAAGATTCTTCTTTTCAATTCCAATTAAATTTTCTATGGTTATGTTGATACTATGGCCACGAAATTTTGGATGAACATTCAGAACCACCATTATTGAATATTTCTACCATTGTGTTAGAAGTAAGTTCTATTGCTACTATTAACCATTTACTTATTACAGGTGAACATTTCCAGGTAAATAGTTGTATTTGTACTTAAACTTTTTACTTGTTCTATATCGTATCGAATTTTTTTATTGCAGTTATTGAATTCTTAATAATGGTTAATGAACTTTTTTCTCAGTGAATTTGCATTAATTCTTCATGTTTACAGATTGGTTCGACATAAAGGCCTTCAATATTTTTATTTTTGCATAATTTCATTTTCGAGAAGAAATTTACTTACAGGATAATCTCCACTTCTATCCATGCTTGTAGCGTTTTCTGCCTGTATTCAGATCTTTCATGGGGAACGATGAGGACACTCTTCCTTCGGCTGATCTTTCTGATAAACATCCCATCACCTAAAAAATGATGAGTATTTTAAAATTACTGTATCTAATATTTATGCACATCAGAAATGTTTTGAGATAATTTCCGTAGAAAACTATACTTCGATATCTGGAGGTATTTAATTTCTTGTCACTTTTCATCACAAAAGATACCTTTGCTTTGCGAAGCTTTGTTATTCAGAACTATTTCAAAATAATATGGACAGTTAAGGTGGTGAGAGCTTAAGCGGATCTTTCCGCAAGATAAATGAATGCAATTAATGAAACAAACATTTCATAAAAATTGATGGGGACAGAAGTATACAGCTTCAAACTTTCAAATGTTATCGCCTTACTGAGCCAGCGCCAACTCTTTGAATGTGGCTATATTAAGCTATGTTTCCCATAATGTTTCACGATTGTATTAAACATGAATTATTGATAATTATGGTGAAAATGTTCGTTTTATATGATTCAAAAATAATAGGTGAAGCAGAAACTGAAATGCCAGTTAACATGCCTTGAAAGATTAAACTTAAAATCAATCAAAGTAAAGGGTTATCCAATAAAGGTGTTATTTTGAATAGCCCGCTATTTCGGTAGATGTCACGTTTGAACTGTAATCTTTGACATTTGACAAGTAGAAACTACGGCATTAATAAAATGGAACGATACACGCTTCAGAACGCATTGAAATTATAGAAATTCACTATAAAAATGGTGAAATTTGGCAGAGACGGTTCGTAAAACTCGAACATTTTTGGATCGTCATGAAGCACCTTGTCGGACCGCAATAAAGAAATTAGTGAAAAAATTCGAGCTGTCGAGACAAGTTAGTGATGTGAAGAATAAAACCCGTGCAGGTCGCTCAAGAACAGCCGAGAATATTGCTGCTATAGCCGAAAGTGTTGAAGAAAACAGTTACGGTGAATGGATTGCGCTATCGAGAGATGATTAATGATTTTTTATGGCCGAAATTGGAAAGTTGGACAACGTTTACTTTCGGACCGTGTTATCTCTTGAAGAGGTGATCACAATTGGCCACTGACATCTTGTCATTTAACACCTTGCGACTTCTTCTTTGGGGGCCACGTGAAAGAGAAGGTCTACGCCAATAGCCCAGCGTCGATTGAAGACCTCAAAGATGGAATTCGTGAGGCTATCGAGGACATAGGGCAGTCACTTTGCGATTTGGTTATGGAAAATTTCATTAAAGGATATAGTTCTGTAAGCGTGGTCGTGGTGGTCATTTGCCTGATGTTATTTTCCACTATTAATGGCATAGCTTCTTCTTTATAATGAAATAAACTTTCGATCATTTATATTGAAACTGGCATTTTTCTTGAATATCAAAATAACACCTCTTATTAGAAAACCCTTTATAAGGCAAACATCAGCAGCGTATTAGAAAAGTCTACGAGGAAAATAATCAACTTCGCGACGGAAGGAAGTAACATTTCTGGAAAAAAGTAGCTGTAAAAAAGTAACGCACAAAAAACCTCGTTAGAGCAGAAAGAAATTCATTGTGCAAATCGATCACAATATCATAATTGCGGATCAATATGTGGTTTATTTAAGCAGTTGAATAACGATAAGTAATTTCTCAAATAATTCATATTCGGTGTTTGAAATATTTTCGAATTAGATTGAATCTAATTCAGATACGATCTTGACATGCAATAAATGTGGATCTATGCTCGAAAAAATAATAGAAAGAACGAATTGAAAAATTTGCAAATGGATTCAGATGTAAGTCATAATTCTTTGATTCATTCCACATAGGTACTTACCGATAATAATAAATGAACGATAACATGGAAAGCAACGTATCCGGCAATATGTAATCCATAAAATGCGGTAAATCAGCTTTTCCTAGTCTGACAGCGAAGAAGATAGTAATAACTGAAAGAGAATAAATGTACATCAACTAAAAATTCGGCAGTGGACTTGCTATTGAAACTTTGACCCATTCATTAATATTTTTCGATTGAGGAAGTACGTTTGCTATATTGCAGAGTAAAAAAAAATTAAGAAAAGCCCCGAGCAGGAGCTTTTGAGCGCTCGTTCATTAGTGGAGCTATACGACCTCGAATTTTATATGGGACTTGCGTTTGATGCCAAATATATAAATGCAGAATCTCAGCACACTCAGAATTAAATTTCGGAAATTATTGAGAGAATGAAATATTTAAAAAAATGAATTAAGAACATTAAATTCTATAGTTCTGATCATGCGATCCTCTGGAAATTTTGCATTAACATTCAGTATATTAGTTATCATGCCCAAATGTTTCACCAGAATCGGATGTTCTGTTATGGAAATAATAGATTCTTCTTTCAATATTCCAATTATCAAGTATGTCAATCTTCATTCATAGAAGAAATATCACTGGAATCGGATATTCTGTTATGGAAATATAAAAATTCTTCTATTCAATATGTCGATTGAATCTATGGTCCTGAGCATTCAGTATATCGATCTTCTCTCACAAAAAAATTTCACTCGAATCAGATATATTTTTTCATGGAAATATGGAGTTTCTTTTTTATCAATTTCAATCGAATTCTCTATGGTTCTGTTTACACTATGGCCACAAAATTTTGCATGAGGCTTGTTATGAGCATCTTGCATTCGACAGTAACATTTCATCTCGATTAGTTTCTTATGTCTGACATATTGAGGAACAAATTTTGAATGGCCATATTTTATATGGAACACCCAGTACGATTTGGCTGGTAAAAGAACTTAACCGAGGCATTTGGGACCCGAACTCATCCTGAAAATTTCAATTCTCTAGGACAATCCCTTCGAAAGGATATGACTAGGACTTTTATCGGGATAGGAATCCACAAAATGAAAATTTGAGTACTACACCTTTACAGTTGTAATTCAGTAATTCAGAAAATCAAAATTCAATTTCAGAAAAGGATACTTGTATTTCAGAATAGAAAAATGTTATTCAGAACACAGAAATTGAATTTCAGAATAGTTTATTTAATTTCAGAAGAACGAAATTGAAATTCAGATTAGGAAGTTGGAATTCAGAAAACAAAGTTGTGATTCAGCAACGGCAAATTGAATTTCAGAAAAGAAACATTCAAATTCAGAAATTATCAAATCAATTACAGAGAGAAGAAGGTAGTAAGCAGAGGACCAATCTATGAAGTATCTACCATAGACTAACTAAACGTTTGTCTATGGTATCTACGTAATTCGAGAGTAGACAATGCTCACGAGAATCATTATTATTATTTTGCGCTATCTATTTTGAATGAAATCATGTCTCAATTTAAATTACATACAAAATATTAGGTTAATATAGATATGAATATTGTCCTTCAGTATTGTCCACCTCTCTTAAGTTCACATTATATACTGATTTTTTGGAATTCTGAGAGGAATCAGTGGACCATTTATTATTTGAAGTTTAGCTTTCGTGATTCATTAATTACTTCGTCAGAGATGCTACAACTGGAGAATCCTATAAATATGGTTATATTAAGATAAGTAAAAATCAAAATAGTGAAAGCAGAGATAATATATTAATCGATTGAGATCAACCAATATTAAACTCATACTTCGGAGCTAATCTCGTCCTCGTTCAGGACAACCACTTCCTTGCATTTTGTCTTGATCGAGGACGAGATTAGCTTCGAAGTTTAATATTGATTGATTTCAATCGATTAATATTATTCTCTGCTTTCACTATTTGGATATTCATGGCGATGTTACGCGTTAACCTCTTCTTATGGGTGAAGATGTTACAAAACTAATTTTAAGGCTAGCTGGAAGGATGATAAATTTGAATTTATGATATAGGAAATAGGATTCCTTAGGTTTTTCAATAATTCCGAAACCACAGTCTCTTAAATATGAAGTCGCAAGTCAAAATTATATTTTTATATGCCGAAAAAACTTTCCAGTATCTTAAATTAAACAATTCAATTTATCATTCTTCCAGCTAGCCTCAAAATTAGTATTGTAACACCTTAATTTATCACATTTTGTGTAAGTTTATTTATCTTCATGTAAATGTAACCATATTTAGAAGATTTTCGATTGTAGCTACTTTGACGAAGTGATGAATGATTCACGAAAGCTACATAAGTTGAAATAATGAATGATCCACCGGTTTAAACGATTTTACCAATTTAAATCAATATATAATATGATATGATAATTTATACATATTTATTGATTCTGAAATATATTCAACCAATTCTGATTTAGAATTTTCTATTTCTGAATTACAATTTTTTTTTCTGAGTTACAAGTTCCTATTTTTGAATTACCTACAAATTACTATTTTGAAATACAAATTACCGTTTCTGAATATAAAGTTGTTATTCTGAAATTCCAATTCCCTATTCTGAATTTCAATTTACTATTCTCTATCACAATTCCATCCTCTGAAATTCAATTTGCTTTTCTGAATTACATTTCACGTTTTCTGAATTGCAATTGGAAAAGGTGTAGTTATTATACGCTTATCATTTGGCATTGATTCTTAAGGAGAAAAACTACTCACTAGCTAAAATATGTGCCAGATTTCCTCCTAACCAATGCAGCCAGTTGAAGATAGCTCTCTTTGAAGTACCAGGGTGAGGTCTGAAAAATGCTCCGATCGGTTGCAGGAAGCACAAAATGGTTGTTATCGTACCAAGCACGGCGTGAGGAGCTCATGTGAAAACGATTCCAATTCAACCCAAATCAGAACAATAGCAGCAATTGTTAGCACCCACGTGGCCATCATCAAGAGTCTATGCCACTAGAAAATAAAAAAAATTTCTGAAAAAAGCGCTGATGTAGTACGAAAACAATCGTTGACCAGTGGCGGCTTGTCGTATGAGGCAGGTGAGGCAGTGCCTCACCAAATAAATTTCGGAAATCACAAATATCAAGCGAATTAATCCAATATTTTATTAATCAATTTCATCATCCCATTATGTTCTTCAGTCTCAATTTTTTTCCAATGAGTATAAATTATGTACAATTCAAGAAGTTATACATCCTATTCCAAATCTTGTGACTATCGGTGCGGTAGGAAATCGAATCAGAGGTTTCTAATGAGAGTACTACCGGCCTAGTGGCAGTGTAACTCTTATCAAATTATTTTTTGGCAGTGTTAATAATACATATTCCAATAGGGTTTGGTGAAAACTGGTTAAAGCGACTTGAAAAACTTATCTCAGGGCAATTATCAAACAATAAAATGCTAGAATCATTGCATTGCAAGCTAAAATTGAGATTGTCAGTATAAGAGCCATAATGAGATGAAGATTTGTATTGGATTAAAAAATCCAAATTATCAGTAATGATTCCTTCATAATGATAAGTATGCAACTGACAAAAAGAGTTTTTCTTGTAATAATTTTTTTTTTTTGTGCCGCATCATTTTATTCTAACACAAAGCCGCCACTGTCGTTGACTTTGAGTTGTTATTTCCTCAAGGCCTCATTTAGCGGCCACATGGAAGATGCACATAATAATTCGATTCGTTTCTCTACAGGGTGCGACTAGTGATGTAACGAATGTCATATTTTATACATTCGCGAATGCGAATTCTAATGCAAATGTCTGCTCCTGACATTCGCGAATGCAAATGGGAATGCGAATGTAGAAGTGTTCAATAAGATAAATAATTGTTATTTTTTGAGAAAGAAGTATGTATTATGTTTGAGAGTTTATACATTTCTTGTTTAGATTATACCTATTTATAATTTAATGTAGAAGAATATAGTTTTTGATTATTCATCATATTTTTGAGTTTTATTCAAGATGATTATTTAAACATTTAAAGTTACATAAAGAAAGACTGATACGAATATTCAGAAATATGCGAATATATGCGAATGCGAACGCGAATGCGAATATTCGTTACAACTCTAGGTGCGATAGAGAGGGGGCGGTTTTCAAAAAGTCATAAAATAGTTGATTTTCACCAAAAACAGTTCATTGATGCAATAAGGTTCACAAGGAATAGCAATTGAGACAGTCAAGTGTGGAAAATAACCGCAGGCATTTGGTAGCCGAAATCGTTGATGCAGTACTGGAGGAAGTTCGCATTCCAAACATTGCTTCCTCAACTTTGGCGACTTCCACGTGAATTGCGTCCTTCAATTCGTCCATGTTCGGGCTCCTGTCCGTATACTACTGTAGCCTTGAGGGGTCGCCACAAGAAAAAATCGCATATGGATAAATCTGGGGACCGAGGAGGCCAATGAACATCGCCAAATCTGGAAATGGGGCGACCAGGGAGAGAGGGCGAAAAACGTCCATTGTTGCTCTGGCTGTGTGGGCGGTCGCCTCATCCTGCTGGAATCCACACACGTCTGGTTGGAACACGACGCCGTTGCAATTCAGGCAAAAAGAAGTTAATGATCATTTCGATGTAGCGATCTGAGTTCACGGTAACAGCACGATCATTGCCGTCTTCAAAAAAGTAAGGGACAATGATGAAAGTTTGCGATACAGCGTACCAAACCGTCACTTTTGTGTCTTTCGTGTAACTGTTGCGGATTTTCACTATGTGAACTTCCAAGAATGCCTTCAGCACTCCATCAACGATTTCGGCCACCACATGCCTGAGGCTATTTCCACACTTGACTGTCTCAAATGCTATTTCCTTGTGAACCTTATTGCATCAATAAATTTGTTTCTGAGTAAAAATCAACTGTTTTTGACTTTTTAAAACCGTCCGTCCTCTCTGCCGCACCCTGTACATTTTTTATTTCTTCGTCTAATCTGAGGAAATCCGGAGACAAAAACCAGATCAGTCTATCTTTTTAGTTCAGAGAGAGTCACTTGAAGAAACAGCTTCAAAACATTGAGTAATGGTCATATTAAGAACGCTATAGTCAAAGTTGCTGGGAAAAATGAATTTGAATTTATGCGTGAAACAGAAAACCATATACTTCAAGTTGAAATTGATAATGTAACTCACCGCAAACCATACATCTTTACCGCACATCGAACTATCGGTCCAAGTCTGGCGATAGTACCTAGCTAGTAGGGTACCGATAGACACAGCTCCGATCCAAGCTGCCAACATAAATGCACCATGAATGCGAATCAAGACCTTTGATGCTCCAGATACGTCAGAAACATCTGCAAGGATATTGGACTTCCAGATGGTAAATAAGCGATGTCGTGGGTAGCCTACTCCTTGTGCTGCAATAAGAAGGAGTTGTTTCGTT
>CM024240.1:8607072-8670630 GCA_013421045.1 Propylea japonica
ACCATCAGAGATAGAATCCCGCAGAAACAAACCATCGATCTAAGCAGGAGATCAATGCAGCCCATTGCAGGTATCACAGGTGAGAGAGACCGGTTGCACAAAGGGATCAGTGAACACACGGTGTAGAGCAGAAGTGTCCACACAATTGACTTAACGAGAGTCGACCAGAAAATTCAGACGTGTCAGAAGATAAATGATAGTTTATAAATGGACAAAACCTAAAGTTATAAATGGCAAGAAAAGAGAAAACGATCTCCAATAAAACATTCACACGAGAACAAAACCTATATTCGGCTCACAAATGGAGCCCCCAATACTGAAAGCATACACGCCACCATCATAGATTCATAATTCCGAAATGAAACTGTAAATATGCAGAGGAAATCGTGAAGTTATTAAAGATAAAATACCAGATATAAATGTTGAAAGCACTGAATTGAATGTGAGATCAGGAAATTATAGAAGTTTCAGGGTGAGGATTCAGTAGAACATAGTTCCATGTTGCATAGTGACTTCTGGCCCAAACAAATCGTTGTAAAAAAGTCAGGAGCTTGTTGAGTTCGTAAAGACAGTGCAACTACCCCCAAACTATGTTATGATATCACTGGACGTCGTTTCGTTGTTCACCAACATACCGAAACAATTGGTTTTTGCAAATTATAAAAGAGAACTGGTCACATATATCAGCCTACACAGAATTTAATAGAACTATGCTGTGTAGATTGTAGATTTTATTTTCGAATCGAGTTATTTTATGTTTAATGGACAAATATTTTTACAAGTTGAGGGCTCTGCGCGATGGGCAACCCAGCGAGTCCCACTTTAGCAAACATGTGACACATTCATAGCTGTTCCAGAAGACAAAATTGATGAATTTCTCGAGACATTCAATGCTTTCCATCCACGCATTCAATTCACTTTAGAAAGGAAGTCGATAATTCGATAGCATTTTTAGATGTCCAACTTATCAGAAAAAACGATGGGTACAATCTTGACCAATTGGCATACCAAAGCAACTGCATCAAACCGAGTTTCTCAATTACTTTCACACCACCCACAAGTCCATAAGAACAATACCATGAAGAACCTATTTTTCAGATGTTACAGTCTCAGCAAAGAATTTTGGCCGGTTATGAGATGAAAATAAAAAATATTCTAAGAAAGATCAATTACCCCCAAAAAGCTGATAAACAAAATTATATGCATTCCTATAAAAAACAAATTCATTGAGATCACCAGAAATATTATAGAAAGGCCGGAAAAAATGGAATAATCTATTATAAATTTCCATACATTGAAGGTCTATCGGAAAAATTGGTAATTTGATGAAAAATCAGGCAACAAACACAGCAAACTTGCTTTCTATCCCCTCAAAAACTAGAGAATATATACACAAGGTAAAAGACTCTATTCCGAAATTAATGACATCTAATTGGTATACCAATTCCTTGTAAGGATTGTAACCTATCGTATGTGGGCATGACCAAACAATATCTAAAAAATCGTTTACGTCAACATCAATATGATTGCCAAGAAAGAACATAGACAAAAGTGAGAAAACCGCTCTAAGCTGTACACCACTTCCAAGAAAATCACAATTTGGACTTTAATGATGTGAAATCTTGGATAAAGAAGGTAATTATTA
This sequence comes from Propylea japonica, assembly GCA_013421045.1. Classification (NCBI taxonomy): domain Eukaryota; kingdom Metazoa; phylum Arthropoda; class Insecta; order Coleoptera; family Coccinellidae; genus Propylea; species Propylea japonica. The sequence continues at coordinate 8,608,718 of CM024240.1, forward strand.
TAAAAGATGTATCATTGAAATGATACACATTTCCATACATGAAACAATGAATGTTAGAACAGATACTCAAAAATTAAGTTTAATTTACAACAACCTATTACGAGAGATCAAATAAATATAATGAATTCGTGTCAGTGAGAATATCATAAGAACGTGTTTGAAACTCTAATGATAACATATTTATACTCGAGTACAAAACACCACCGTCCAGTAATATATCATCCAAACAAGAGAACTACCTCATACGTTTCGTGACAAATACAACAATCAAAGATAATACTATTGGCGAAATCGAATATCTCAGCATAGGTCTAATGGAATTCAGCAACTTCAACAACCACATTGTAATACATAAGACTAAATTGGTGAGTGTTTAGGTTGATTGGTACCCTGGGAGGAAGAAAAAAAATATATATTTATATAATTCAGTTCATAAATGAAATAGGAATGGGGAATAATTAAATAAATAACAATAATGCTATAAAAAAAATAATGAAGAAAATAACAAAATTCCACCTGAATTCTAGTCATTTCTGTTTTTTTATTTGCTGTTGTTGATGATTTTATATACAAGTAGAGTATAAGTGTATAAGACCGTGTTTTAATGATTTTGTGTATTGTTTTTTTTGTGTTAATTTAACCAGATTGTCCATTTGTCTAAAAGATTCTCAATAAATATTTTTCAGTCCTGAAGAAGATCCCAAATAGGATCGAAACGTTGACAGTTTAAAAGGAGTGTATTATTCACCTACTAGCAGTCCTGAAGCCAAGATCCCTATTTCCTGAGTTGAATGCAAGGACGAGATTTTTTGGATATGGAAGTTGTAAAAAAGTATTGAACTCCGAGGTAACTTTCGGAGACGAATGAAACAGATTATGATATGGTGACTGGCACATTGTACGAACCACATCACAGTTTACACCCCAGGAGTGCAAGGAAAAACCACGACACTTGGGATGGCCCTGCAAAACAAGAAACATTTGTGAAGAGCTGATTTATTAAGGTATCGAATGTGAATATAAAATCTGACCAAAAAAGTGGACAGCCTGAGTTACGAACAAGAAGGGAAAACTTTTGATATCGCAAGTATAACAGAACACTGGTTGACAGGGGAACAGTTAAACATACTGAACATGGAAATTATTCAGTAGTGGCACATTTTTCTAGGCAGCACTTTCGCCATGGGGAGTTATGATTCAGGTTAAAAATACTTGGATTGTGAGACACACTGGATTTTGCTAGAGAATTTTCAATAGAAAAGGACATTGAAATATGCGGCTCATATCCCATCACTTAAGATTACCATGATGATTGTTGGTAGGTCACCTCAAGGCTGCCGGCAGGAGACTTCAAGATTGACTTCCAGAAACGAACTCCCATGAAACAGAACTAGAAATATGCTCCAAACCTATGGACTACATACTGTATTCAAGGAACCATCTTGTGTAACTCCACAAAGCTGTACCTGTATTTACAACTACTTCACAAACCTGCATGCTAGCATGTACTCCAGGCTGACAGCGAATCTTCAAATGTCGGATCATGCAGGTTGAAACGTCCCCTAAACAGGATGTAAAAAAATACAAGAAGATCAGGCCTATAACCAATAAAATAAGGGAATTTTTTACAGAAACTTATGGAATATGAGTGGATTTCAAAAATTTGGATAGTCCCAAACTGCTCTACGAGAAAGTTCACCATACACTCATAGAGATCTTCAACAAATGCTCTCTAGATAACATCATTAAAGAAAGCACTCAAACAAAAAATAAACCGGACAGTGTTGAGCTCACAAAATTAAAGAACCAACTAGACATAACTCACACAATATTCTTACTACGAAGACTGAAGAGGACCAGAGATTATACCATTAGCTTAACGGACATACAGAGAAGAAATTATCCAGATAACACGTAAAAAAGCAGAAAACAAGAGTGCTGCCTTGTGGAAGGTCATAAATTCAAAAAGTCATGTAAAAGACAAGTAGATAGTAAACTAAAGGCGAAAATTATGAACGAATATATCACGAGCATAGGGAGAAGAAGTCATTCAATATTGGAACAGAACCTACACTCCAGATATCTGAAAGAAGAACATAGAGTATATGTTTTTGAGTCCAACCACTCCTCAAGAAATAAAAGCAGTGGTTTCAGGGATGAAGGGTCCAAATAGTCAAGATATTTATGGATTCAATGTGCCCCTGTTAAAAGTAGCAGTGGACCACTTGGCGGAGCCTCTCAGCTACATCATAAATGAATGTTTTAAGGAAGGCTATTTCCCAGAGTAGCACAACACAGGCAATAGTCTTGCCTGCCGACCTTGTCGAATGTGTTTGAAGCGCTGATTAAAAACAGACTGGTGACGTACATCGAGGGGAGAAAACTTCTAAACAGGAGCCAGCATGGTTTCAGACAGGGCAGATCGACAACTACAGCTCTAGTCAATATATTGAAGTGTGTTCGAGGCCTTTGATGAGTTCGAGGATGCCTCCCTGACATGCCTGACCTTAGCAAGGCATTTGATAAGGTGGACCATCAGATACTGCTACAGAAGTTGGAATACTATGGCATAAGAGGGCCATACTGGAACTTGTCATCCTAGGAGAGGTATCAAGTGTTGGAATGAAAAAACATCTACTCCCTAGGCTCAGAGTGAAAAATAGTATACCCCATGGTTCCATTCTAGGGGCAGATACTATTTATTTTATATACAAATGATTTATTTGACAACATCGAGACAGACTGCAGAGAAAACAAACTAACTCTGTTGGGCTCCAACTTGGATACGGCGGTTTCGTGGTCTGCGCATGTCGCACAGCTGTGCAAGAGACTGTCGACCCAAATATTCTCAACACGATGAATATCTCAATTGCTGGGTGAACGATACGCGCTGCACACTTACCATGCGTACTTGGTAGGTAGCTATGATCTATGGAATTTTTTGTGGGGCTCATCTACAGATGCACATCCATAACACAATTTGTAATATTTGTGTATTATAGTTTTCACGTCATAATAGTCATAATTGTTTTTATACAGAATGCTTATTTTTAAAAGTTTTATTGACAAGCCATGTAACTTTTTTGATGGTAATAAATTTCTATTCTATTTTATTCAGTAGATTCCATTAGCGTTTCTTTTGAATAATCCCTTCCGCTCAATTGATTACATTAATCGGCTCTGGAAGTCGATGGATCTGATGAGCCACCGATGAAAATATTAGTTTTTGAAAGAATGAGTGACAGTTTCAATCGTTGAATAAACGAATGTTTTGATGCAACTGTGGTTGAAGCGCAGAATCCATGGGTGAATATAAGAACACTAATAATTTTTGTTTTTCATTAATGTGTTTTGGAAAAAAAGTGCTAAACAAGTGCCATAATGTAGTATTACGATTATGTAAAAGCAACTTTCGAAACTTCAGAATCAGAAATAGTGTTAGGAAATATGAAGTTCCTTCCTATAAATATATAACCAATATATGAAAAATGAAGGTTATGTTAAGAAGTATTGGTTTTCGAGGATACAAAGCTCACCAATACCTTGAAAAAAAATTTTTTCCTAAACATCATAGTACAATTTGTTAGAAACATATAAGGGATAGCAACATAATGAAAAGAATAGAAAAGGAATAATGACCATTCAAAAACGGATAGAAAGATAGAACCTCTGAAATTTAATGAAAGTGCTAGTATAATAATTGTGTTCTGAGTTCATTGAAGTTGTTGAGTGTTTTTACAATTCACATCGGAAACATACGATGTTCAATGCATTAGAGAGAGTATTGCGCCATCCAGTTGAACAGTGGTATACCCGAAAGATTTATGTGGTATGTTTCTGACGCGACGGATGGTCCAATGAATAAATAATATGTTTGTCTCTCTCAAATTGAATAACACGGGCAGTCCGACGCATTGAGTCAATGTATCAGGCTGTGTGTAATACTCAATTTCGAGTACTTCAAGTTACCTACCATACTATATAGTTCTTATGCCACTGCCAACGATAAGACAGAGACAACTGCATAATCCGAATTTATTTCTGCCCGAATCGTACCACGTAAATTACCACTGATCAACTGTACAGCAAAAATCTCTCTGATGCATTGAAATTCGTTTGTTTCCGATATGAATTTTCAACCTGTATGTATATCATTAAGAGTGATTATGTGTGCGACCAATTACTTCTTTTGATTCTATCAACATCAAAATATACCTTTTAAAGATACCCTACAGCTTAAGAATGAATTACGTGTACACTGACATAAATAACATCAAGACAAAGTCTCTTATCAAGCCATAACTTATTTTCAATATAATTAGACATAAAAAAATTGTTTGTATCAAAATTTCAAAGAGCTGTTATTTTCCCCCCCCTTCCCCTATGGGCCGCAACGTTTTTAGCTATTACACCTGATTACTCAATTGTACAGGGCTGAAGGCTTTGGTCGATAGCTATTTGACTCGATCAATAAATAACTATTTTTATTATTAAGATCCCTAAGTGAATCATCCTCTCTTGAAATCATTTGTTGAATTCACTTACTTCAAGATCATAAATTACAGCACACCTGATAGCCCATCAAAAACCATGGATGGATTTCAGTTGCTACCTTCAAATCTGTATCTTACTAAGGCGTAAAATGATAGGCCCCATGCCCACATTTTATGTAGCAATGTCAAGCTATGCTCTAGGCCTTCTTTAGAAACTACTGTGGTTAGTGTAATTAAAATGCTCACCAATTTTTTCTCAAATCCAATGTCCTAACTGAATTTATCCCTCGTAGAACTTCAAAGGGTGAAAGGTTCTTATTTCATTTCATTCAGTTTGATACAAACTGGTCTCATTTTGTCAGAAATACGAAGTGCAAAGCATAATAATTTAGGCTGGGATAAAGGAATATACTCTGTCAGCCCTAAAAAAAGATATGTTTACTATTATACTGATTACTCTAAAGCTTATTAGAAGCTATCAAACTTGTACGAGTTAGGAGAATCAGTTATATTCTGAATAGGCCTTATTACCATGTCTCTCTACGCCAGCTCAGGCACAGCAATAATAATTATTAACCCAACAGTGAAAGTGGCCACTACTGGCTAAAAATGATTTTCATTGTCAGGAATTAACTGCCATTTCACAATGATGTTGGTAATGTTAATGTTGCTACGTTGTTAATAATCCTTGAATACAATACGCTTAATATTAACATTGATGTGAACAGTGTCATAGTGTCTCCATTATTTAAGCATTGACATCGTAGCTCAACATTAACATTACCATTAACATCCTTGTGAAATGGCAGTAAGCTTGGACATTCTGTTAAGAAGTTCAACAGTATATTCACAATATTAATAACTTATAAAAATAAAGACATACAGAACCAAAAAACTAACCTTTATTATCACAGAAACTGCCCAAATTCAATGTTTTTGATGTGTCCTCATGAAGGAGTTTCTAATACTGTAGAAATATTGCTTGAAGGTGTAGGCAGTTTTGATATTGTTGAAAACTTCAAGATGACGTCACAGGTGAACTTAAATGACAGGATTCAGATAAAATATTGGAGCAATTAGAAAAAACTTACTGTTGTGGAAGCGTTGTTGGGATCAGGAATAACTAACTGATCATTCAATAATTTGAGAATAGCACCATAACAATTTCTCGCCAAAAATGAACAATAAGATCCTTTGCTCTTGAAATGGGTTGGTAAAAGTGCTTCTGGATATACATGATTCAAAATTATTTTTAATATTTCGTTTCTGTTTCGATTTTCACAACATTATGAATCTGAAAATTTAAAATTATATATATATATATATATATATATATATTATATTTCTGATATCAGAGAGTAAATTGATATTTTTATATATACTTATACTTACCAAAAACGCATGCCAGTAATCTCGGTTTTTTATATCTTCAGAATGTTGTTCAATTAATTCTTCCGAAATGTTATTGACATTGATAACTATAGAATCCGTGGGTATTTCTAAGAAAGCTGAATTATTTTCATCCATGATAACATCAATAAACTACATTATATTATTACAACAAATGAACAATTTCTTCGTCAACTTTTAAAATGCATAATAAACAAAAAAACATTGGGGTTATCTCTGGACCATAGAATAAAACTATCATAAAATTGTATTACTTTTTATTCACTGGATGGACTTCTCAATAAAGTTAAAAAAAGTAAAAGGAAAAAGGAAGAGACTGAAATTAAACAATGAACAATGGTTTTTAAGATTCAAATATGAAAGTTAAATTCATGACTGAATAGAATGAGACCTATAGGTGCCAGCTGGGATGTTTTGAATTATCGAACAATGTTGCAAAATCTTCTTACTACACGTCAGGAGACTTTGTTAAATTCCCCCAAATGCTTTTGTATATATAGTCCGTTCACGAAAGTTTGAGCAGTCGGTTGGCCATGAAAATTTGGCATATTCCACTGAGTATATTAAAATTTTAGGTTATGTTGTTTATTTTCTTGTCAGATTGATACGCAATGTTGTCAATATTGCATAGAGTTCTCTGATAATTCACAAGCTCGTCGGGCGAGGCCAGGTACATTCGGCAATGTTCACTTTATTTTAAGTTATATCACAGTATAAGTACTGATGCCAACTTCAGATAAATAAACAAACGCCTACTATGCGCTCAAACTTTCGTGAACAGACTATAGTACATATATACATTATTTAACCCTTTCACTCCCAATTGTTTTTTTGCGAGTATTCATGGTACTCAACAGCTTAATGAGCTATTTAACACTTGAATGATATAAAAACGTTGCCGATTTATTTTTATTTTAGGGCTAGAGGGTAGTGGGACACTTATATCCCAGTGGAAATTTCGAACGGGACATATTTAAACCAATGGTACTCATTATAAATTTATTCAAAACAAATTTTATGTATGAAAACTAGAAAAACAATTTTTGCACAGAGGAACATTGCAAGGTGAGCAGAAGGTTGTTGTGCGTTTTTCTCTCTTATTTTCTGCACAACTGTGATATCGTCTACGAGTTGGTCCTTCATTCGGAAGATGATCCCCAACATTCAATAATACGATGGGACGTATATGTCCCACAACAAAATTATTATTTTCTTGTGACCAATGGAACGAAGTTTGAAGCTATCATGAAAAGAATTTATTTCTTCAATATGATATATTTCTTACCTGGACATAATATAACAACTATAGCACCAACTACTCGAAAAATAAAACGAACGTGATAATATTCGGGAACTTCGTCTGCTCTCGTGCACGCCTAACCTAACATTAAACATATGTTTATTCGTAGATATGGTTCTAAACTACCAGCGGGACATATTCGATTGGGTATAGCACATCTCAATTTCCCTGCAGTAATTTTTTAATATGTGGCGGGACGTATGTGACCCATTGGGAGTGAAAGGGTTAAGGACAATGGTATATACAGGGTGTTTCATCATAAACTGGACAAACATATATTTTCGTGTAGAAGACATCAGGAGAATCATTTTTGCCTTATACAATATATCCCGTTTTCGAAGCATAAGCGAGATACAGGGTGTCAAACGTCATTTTTGAGGCAGATTCTTATGAGTGTAGTCAGTTATGTATAACACTTAAAGTAACGGTTTTTGGTCAAATCTCAGTATTTTGGGTCCTCTATTCAGAAAAGTTGACGAACTCCGAAAAAATTCACAAAATGGCGGAAGACCTGCAATGATCCCAATTTTTTTCACCGGTTGTCAAATTGACTTCTGAATGAACACAATTTTCTAAGAATTTCTGTGAAAAAATTTTTTCAAAAATCGAACACAAATTTTTTTTTACATGTCTACAGCGATGAAAAAAATTCACTCGAAATGGATGAAATTTTGTACAATTGTACTTCTTGAATTATCAATCACGAATATGAAAACAGAATTGTAAAATATTGAACGGTTTGTTACTACAGTCATTCAAATGTTTCGTTCAAACCTCTGAAATAATGAAAAAAAATTGTGTATTGAGTTCTAAGTCAAAATAATTAAATTATTATTATGTCCAAACATTCTAGACGAATGTATACAAAAAAATCAGTGAAACTTAGTTGGGACTCGAACCGACGTAGGTATTAAATAGGAAAATGGCACTGTTCTAAGGATATTAATATTCGTTGCCAGGCAACGGTAGTTCGTAGTTCATAGAGTTGGACATTTATTTGAATTTCAGTGAATAAAATTTAGCCAGTAGTCAAACTATGAACTACGAACTATCGTTTCCTGGCAACGAATATTATTATCCTTAGAACAGTGCCATTTCCCTATTTAATACCTACGTCGGTTCGAGTCCCAACTAAGTTTCACTGATTTTTTTTTGTATACATTCGTCTAGAATGTTTGCATGTCAATAATTTAATTATTTTGACTCTAGAACCATAGACAACTAAAATATAGATAGCCCTCGTATATGTCGCGCCACCTTCGGAGGAGGGTACTAAACACGAAAAAAATTATTCTCAATTTGATAGTTAGATGTCGTTGATGCATTCATGAAATCCTATCGAGAAATAGTAAGTATAGTCCGTTCACGAAAGTTGACACAAGTAGGCGTATTTATTTGAATGGCATATTACTGCATAAAGTAAATAAATAACGTTGCCGATGTACCCGTCGTCCGACGAGCTTGCGATTATCAGACATTCTATGCAGATATTGACAACATTGCCTATCAATCTGACAGAAAATAGAGATTATAACCTAAATTTTTAATATACACAGTAATATGTCAAATTATCAGGCCAACCGACGGCTCACCTTTCGTGAAACTATATTAAAATCGTTATTATCAAAAAACCTTTGAATTGTCAACTGACACAAGGAGTGGTTTGACACGTTCTTTTTGAATATCATGAATTTCCATATGCCTGCAAGAGTGAAGATGTGTTGTGTTATTGGATGTGAAAATCGAGATGCAAAAAGGTAATTTCAAAATATATATTATATATATTCTGTTAGGTACCTATAAGAATTAAGATAGTTTTCAAAAAAGTTTTTCATGTATTGAATAAGTTTAGTAGGTAAATACTCATATTTTGTATTATTGAATTCATTATTGTTAGTTTTTGAGAATGTTTTCAATGCAATTATTAGTTTATTGATTAGATATTTATGAAATGAATCTGTATTTTTCAATTGGTGATATCTATTTCAGTTAATAAATTTTTATTCTATCCAGAATTTGATTATTGATCCTCACTTCTCGATTCCAAAAGAAATCAGATGAAAGTTCGTTGCAGGTATTATTTTCATGAAAATGAATTTCCTCACTCATCGATAACTTGCACGAATCCATTTCTGATTTCCTTTTGGAAATTGAATTTCAAAAAACTTTTTGCACCTTGTATATGGTGTACCTACCTATTCAAAAGGTGCACTACAGAATTCTTTTTGAGGCAACTTTACGATACAGATTCCTTTTTCAATTGAGCTTTTTTCACGAATTAGTAATGTTGTCCAAAAAAAGATGTCGTTGCAGCTTGTTCTACTAGTGTCTCATCTATTCTCCGTTTAGTTAGTCTATGTCTAGAACTCAAAACAATTTTTTTTTCAATATTTAGAGGTCTGAACGAAACATTTGAATGACTGTAGTAACGCAACCGTTCGATTTTTACAATTCTGTTTTCATATTCGTGATTGATAATTCAAGAAGTACAATTGTACAAAATTTCATCCATTTCGAGTGAATTTTTTTCATCGCTGTAGACATGTAAAAAAAATTTGTGTCGATTTTTGAAAGAATTTTTTCACAAAAAATCAAATTGTGTTTCATTCAAAAAATAAAGTCATTTGACAACCGCTAAAAAAAATTTGGAACATTGCAGGTCTTCCGCCATTTTATAAATTTTCTTTCGGAGTTCGTCAACTTTTCTGAATAGAGGACCAAAAAATACTGAGATTTGACCAATAACCGTTACTTTAGGTTTAGGTGTTATACATAACTGACCACACTCATAAGAATCTTGCTCAAAAATGACGTTTGACACTCTGTATCTCGCTTATGCTTCGAAAACGGGATATATTGTATAAGGCAAAAATGATTCTCCCGATGTCCTCTACACGAAAATATATGTTTGTCCAGTTTATGATGAAACACCCTGTATAGTCCGTTCACGAAAGTTGAGCGCATAGTAGGCGTTGTTGTATTTAAGATTGGGTTCTCATTAATTTATAATCGTGCCATGAAAATATCTTATTCAGAGAAAGCATTCAATCTTTTTTTGTCCCATTTTTCATTGCATTCATAAAATTCTTCAGTTCAACCCATACTTACTATTCACCTCCTGTATTTCTAATGGGTGGGTTTTTCCCAGGGGGGTGAAACGCTAGAAGTAAATCTAGTAAATAACACCATCTCTCCCCATTTATTTTGGGCGGCGCCCAGCAGTGACGTATGTCTGAGCTAAATCCAAGTTATGTCAAATTTCATGGAGGTATAGGAAGGGGAGGGGGCATAACGATTGAAAAGTGTCACGTAAACAAAACAAACCAGGGACACACCAATATCCTATACCTCCATGTCAAATTTAAATGGGATGGGATCATAGAACTTATAACTCCAAGGTAAGGTTAGTATATCTATGGATGGGATGTTATTGTCAAATGCAATGAGGTTATACCCATGGTCAAATGTCAATGCTGCCATTTTTATTGTTTGTGTGTTGTTTTTGTTTTAGCCTATTCGTTTTGAGATATTTCGTGCTCCTGAGTAACTCAAAAGCTCGAAATACGGCTTGCCATTGGCTGCGCACAAGTACTGGTACAGCTCAGGAGCTCGAAATACCGCAAACGATATCGTTTGCGGTATTTATTTTTTGTACCAGTGCTTGTGCCCAGCCAATGGGAAGCCGTAATTCGAGCTTTTGAGTTACTCAGGAGCACGAAATCTCAAAACGAATAGGCTATAAGACATACGCTTGTCTATAATCGCTACGGCCGCCATGACAGGGCCGGGTGGAGGACGTATGTCTGAGTGGTCGTGTTTCCAACTTAGCACTAGCCGTTTCACCCCCCTGCCGTTAACAAAGTATTCAGAAGCACTACGAGAAATGTCAAAACTTTACTGGAACACAGATACTTACATAGAATTTCATTATGTCAAATGTAAATTGTACAAAAATAAGAATGTATTTCAATCAAGAATTTATACACAATTCATATTGAGATCGTCGGAAAAATCTTGTAATCAACTCGGTTATTAATCGAGCGACTAAGGGTCCCGAACTATTAACGCGTGAGCGGAGTTATTGATACAACAAGTGAGTTAAATGAATGTTTATTCATGAGAAGAAGTTTAATTTCTTCGAGTGAATAAACATTTTTAACTCACGTGTCGTATACAAAATTTTATTCCATTTTGATGAAAAATTCAAATAATGAATATTTTTTAGAGGAATATTAGGTATAGTCCGTTCACGAAAGGTTGAGAGCATAGTAGGCGTTTCTTTATTTATCTGAGGTTGGCAGTATTTGCTGTCATAACGTAAAATAACGTCAACGTTGCCGAATGTACCCGGCCTCGTCTGACGAGCTTGCGAGTTGTCGGACAAGTCTATGCAATATTGACAACATTGCGTATCAATCTGACAAGAAAATAAAGAACATAACCTAAAATTTTATTATACACAGTGGAATATGCCAAATTTCCATGGCCAACCGACGGCTCAACCTTTCGTGAATGGACTATATAATTCAAATTCATATCGAGATTTCCCCATAGACTAACTAAACGAAGAATAGATGAGACACTAGTAGACAACTTCAACAACGCCATCTTTTTTGTACAACATTACTAATTCGTGAAAAAAGCTCAATTGAAAAAGGAATCTGTATCGTAAAGCTGCCTCAAAAAGAATTCTGTAGTGCACCTTTTGAATAGGTAGGTACACCCATATACAAGAGGCAAAAAGTTTTTTGAAATTCAATTTCCAAAAGGAAATCAGAAATGGATTCGTGCAAGTTATCGATGAGTGAGGAATTTATTTTCATGAAAATAATACCTGCAACGAACTTTTATCTGATTTTCTTTTGGAATCGAGAAATGAGGATCAATAATCAATTCTGGATAGAAATAAAAAATTTATTAACTGAAATAGGTATCACCAATTGAAAATAGAGATTTATTTCATAAATATCTAATCAATAAACTAATAATTGCATTGAAAACATTCTCAAAAACTAAATCTAATGAATTCAATAATACAAAATATGAGTATTTACCGACTAAACTTATTGAATAAGTACATGAAAAAACTTTTTTGAAAACTACGAGTATCTTAATTCTTATAGTTAACAGAATATACAGTAAATTTTATAATTACCTTCTTGCATCTCGATTTTCACACCCAATAACAACAGCACGTTCTTCACTCTTGCAGGCATATCGAAATTATTATATTTCAAAAAGAACGTGTCAAACCACTCCTTGTGTCAGTTGACAATTCAAAGGTTTTTTGCAAAGATTATATAGTATAAAGATCGGAAACGACACGACTACAGCATAGATTATAGAGTATAGAAAGATAGGAAACGGCCCTACATTCCTAGTACTAAAAAACGACTACATTTTTTAGTTCACATTTGACCCAGAGACACTGAAGATCAATTTTTATATAAAATCTGTAATTTGGATTAGAAATCATATAAAGAAAACTGTTATAAGAATTGATGCGAAATTCGTATTCCCTTCAGGATGTTTCATTTTTATATTTTGAATCCATATTTTTCAGTATTTCATGTGTAATATTTTTATTATGCATTTATAGAAGATATTACAGAAATATTAGGGTATTATTGTAAGATTTATACATGGATTGAATATGAATATACTAAGTGCGTCTGTGGATTTCCAGTTTCTGGCTCAGTTCAATTGCAGCTTCGTTGTCCACCATCACTGTTCGAATTGACGGAAAACTCTTCCTGAATAGTCACTTTAACCATTTCATTTTCCGTGCAGCTTCACATCAGCCACTATTTCTGCCTGTATCGTGGAAATAGCAACAGATGTTTGACGTTGATCAAGCCAAGATATAGCTTTACCTGCAAACATCCATAAAACACCAGTTGATCATCCAGTTTCACTATCTCGTTCATAATCTGCATTACTGAAGGGTACAAACTAATCTTTTTTCCACTTTTTTCGAGACGACACTAACGGCAAAAGCCGTTCGAAGTGAAATAATATTTGTGCAAAACGAATTGATTGGCACTTTTTTATATCAATGACATTTCCCATGTATATTGATTTCGAAACTTATAATCATAGAACCAGAATTTTAACCCTTCTATAGTGACATTAGTTCACATTTGACCCAAGATGGCGCTCATAAACTGTAGTCGTGTCGTTTCCGATCTTTATACTATATAATCTTTGGACTACAGTTTATGAGCGCCATCTCTGGGTCAAATGTGAACTATGTCACTATAGAAGGGTTAAAATTCTGGTTTTATGATTATAAATTTCGAAATCAATATACGTGGGAAATGTCATTGATATAAAACAGTGCCATCAATTCGTTTGCACAAATATTACTTCACTTCGAACGGCTTTTGCCGTTAGTGTCGTCTCGAAAAAAGTGGAAAAAAGATTAGTTTGTACCCTTCAGTAATGCAAATTACGAACGAGATAGTGAAACTGGATGATCAACTGGTGTTTTATGGTTGTGTGAAGGTGAAGCTATATCTTGGCTTGATCAACGTCAAACATCTTTACTATTTCCACGATACAAGCAGAAATAGTGGCTGATGTGAAGCTGCACGAAAATGAAATGGTTAAAGTGACTATTCAGGAAAAGTTTTCCGTCAATTCGAACAGTGATGGTGGACAACGAAGCTGCAATTGAACTGAGCCAGAAACTGGAAATCCACAGACGCACTAAGTATATTCATATTCAATCCATGTGTAAATCTTACAATAATACCCTAATATTTCTGTAATATCTTCTATAAATGCATAATAAAAATATTACACATGAAATACGGAATTTTACTGAAAATTATGGATTTAAAATATAAAAATGAAACATCCTGAAGGGAATACGAATTTCGTATCAATTCTTATTACAGTTTTCTTTATATGATTTCTAATCCAAATTACAGATTTTATTTTATATAAAAATTGATCTTCAGTGCCATCTCTGGGTCAAATGTGAACTAAAAATGTAGTCGTTTTTAAGTACTAGGAATGTAGGGCCGTTTCCTATCTTTCTATACTCTATAATCTATGGTTTTTTTTGATAATAATGATTTTACATACTTACTTTTTCTCGATAGGATTTCCATGAATGCAACGACATCTAACTATCAAATTGAAAATAATTTTTTCGTGTATTAGTCTCCTCCTCCGACAGATGTCGCGGAATATACGAGTGGCTCATCTATTTTATTAGTTTGTCTATGGATTTCCCTTCGATCGATGGTTGCTAGGGCACTGTATTAATTGTTTGCAAGTTGTCAATGAAAATTATATAACACATCAAAGAATTTTTTGTTTCGAAAAAATGTTGAGCGGTGACGACGAGGTTGTAGTTCCTGAGTGCATTATACGAGAAGCAAATGAGGCAGCAGAAGCAGTAATTCCATTAAAATCAAAAATATTGTACGAAAAGCAATATACGCATAGATATACTAACTTTACATGGATGAGGCCTGTCATTCAATACTTTCGAGAATGTGATGCCAGAAGAGATAATGAGCTAGAGGTGGCAAAAGCCCGCAAATCCCATTTGAGAGCATATCATAGAAATTATAACTCCAATGGAAACGGCGAAAAAGAGAGACACGTGATGCCAAAAGAAAGATAGAGCTAGTGGTGCCAAGATTAATTGGATTAATTTCATTTTTTGAGAATAATTTGTTTTTTTTGCTATTTTTCAGACGTGTTTCAAATTAGTATATATTAGTATGTATAGCAAAGAAACAAATTATTCTCAAAAATGAATTTAATCAATTAATCTTGCCACCACTAGCTCTATCTTTCTTATGGCATCACAAGTCTCTCTCTTTTGCCACTTCCTTTGGAGTTATAATTTCTATGAATATACGGCATTTTGTGCCTGGAGAAATAATAAAAAGCCAAAGGTGTCAACGAAAAAATAATTTTGGAGTATATTTCCGAACAATCCAAGAAAGTTCTGTTGCAGAAGGATATATTGAAGATTCACTACAAAACAAAATAAATATTTCTGAACAAATACTTGGTGGGGTCACAAAACCGGAGTTCCTGATGCAGAAATGGATATTCCAGCAAGGCCTGAGAAGTCCTCAAACACATGTGCTATAACGACTGAGCGTGTTTCCTTTGGAGGAGGTGCAGGTTTCCAGTTCCATTTTCAAAATCTTAATAATTGTAATTTTTACTTTAATGATAGAAATGACTGTTAATGTAGAATCTTTGATAAATTTTAATAAACATACTTTAAAATGAGTTTTAGGGACCCCGCAACTGCAGACTTTTAATCGGCCGATAGTTTAGTCAGGTTGGGCTGAAAATGCGCATACCGAGCCAACTTAACAAGTTTGCTCGGTGTGCGCACTTTCAGCCCAACCTAACTATACTATCGGCCGATAAAAAGTCTGCAGTCTGCGGTGTCTCTTAGGTGCATTGTGTGTGGAAAGAATTAATTTCCAGAAAGTGAGTGGTGAACATTTTATTCCACTAGTGAATTAAAAAATTCACTCAGTGATAAAACGTCAACTTACCCTTGTTACCATGGGTTGAATATTGTCGTCTTTAAAGTCAAAATGGGATAAAATATCTAAACCATTAGTCTCTGTCTTTAATAACCTATAATAGTTAAAATATATATATATATATATATATATATATATATGTAAGGAAAATTGCCTTTTTCCTTAAAATCACATTGCTTGTTGTACGTTACTATTTAATCGTTTTTGTTTGTCAATGTCATATTTTAATAATTGTAATTAATAGCTTAAAATGTCGTTTATAATGAATGATAGCCTCCTGAAATATTCTGCAAATATTTTCTTCCCAGGAGGGGTGATGTAAAGGAAAAATTGCCTTTTTCCTGTAAAATCACATTGCTGTGTTGTACTACGTATGTTAATCGTTTTGTTTGTCAATTTCATATTTTAATAATTGTAATTAATAGCTTAAAATGTCGTTTTCTCTCCATTTCAGGTAATATTACCTATGTTGTATATTTCAATTTAAATAGAATCTCCATTTCAGAGAAACTCATTTAGTTATTAATCTACCATAAGAAGAAAGGCTTCAATCATTATATTATATATATATATAATATTATCCGGGTTACAGGATTATGAAGAATATTTCAGAGTAAGTATTTGCATTTTATCCTATGTTGAAATACTGTACAAATGCAAACATCGCCAGTTCACAAAATCGCTACTACCGAAGATTACCATAAACCGTAGAATGGCGGGTACTAAAGTGGTTGTATGTGCATGTAACTTGTATCGGTTTTTTTCACTTTTCTCTCAATTTGTTATAGATGAAGGAATAACGGATTATAGCTTTGAGATGTTAGATGAAGAAGTTTCAGAAGCAATATTGAACGAAGCCAAAGAAAGAAATATTAAATTAACATTTATTGAACAGTCAGGTAGTACATCTTAGGAATTCACCATTTTTTACTATCCAACTTAAACCTATTACCATAGGTTATGAATTTTGTAATCACATTATACTATCCTTGACCTAAATATTGTTTTCAGATTCTTCTGTAAATGCCCTGTTGACTCTTCCATACCTTTTCAATAGTATTACATTAAAAAAGTCAAGGAAGGGTCTTACTTACAGACCTAGCAGAAGTGAGGTTCAAGAGAGCTAGATATTTCACAGCAATTGAAGATCAGTATATGTGACAGCATAAGTCAATGCTACTGTCGCAAAAATATTTGTAAATGCAGGTGATTAATCTATTTGGCTTACCAGTGTTTATGTGCCGTTGCAATAAAGATTTTGATAATCATAATGATATTTTTATGCTCTAATAAGAAGGTTCACTAAGTTATAACAAGAAATACTTAACAGTCATCATAGATCACTGTAGTTGGGACAAAAAGTAACTTTAGCTGGGGTGGTAAAACATGGGAGGCTACGATAACAGAGTTTTTTTGTGAAATTCAATTAAGAGAACATAACTAGGATGATAAGGTGAATAATTGTAAAATGGGTTATGCCACCATACCAAAGTTCTTTCCTGGCGCCTATTTAAATAGAGTTTTCTGCTGAGGTAGTTTGATTTTCTGTTGTAGAAGTGGAAAAATTCTCTCAGTGTATGCCTAATTTTACCAATGAAGATTATCTCATTCTACTTCATGGAGAATGTAATAAAGTTGTAGATAGAACGATTCGACTGTTCATTGAAAGGTTTCCTCACCGACCCAGACCAACGAGAGATACCATTAACAGACCATGACAAACTTGAGAAATGTCGGATCTTTCGTTAAGAAAACTATACACCAGAAAAAAGTATAGTAGAAGATGAGAACAACGAAATTACAGTTCTTGCATATTTTCGCGTGAATCCTCAAAATTCTTTCAAAGATGCCGAGATTGATCTGGGATATCTCAATCGAGTGTTTGGAGAATATTAAAAAAACATAAAATGCACCCATATAAATTCAATAGGGTACAGCATTTGAAGGAAACTGATTTCGTCAGGAGAACAGAGTTTTGCGAAGCTATGATGATTCGATTTCAAGAGAATGAAAACTTTTTGGACTGTATAATTTGAACAGATGAATCTAAATTCACAAAGAATGGTTTTTTCAATAGGCATAACAGTCATTATTGGGATGAAGAGAACAACCACCACTTCAGACAATGGAACTTTCAAGAGACCTGGAGTTTCAATGTTTTTTGCGCCATCAAAAATAATGCAATTCTCGATGTTCACATTTATGATGGGACTTTAACTGGTAAGATAGAACACTGCACATGTTTGCATTATTTAAAGAATGTTCTCCCTTAGGAGATAGATATTCTGACATATTGACTCAAATAATTGAGCCGCTAGTACAGAACCATAATGACTTATGGTATCAACAAGATACCACACAATTCACTCAATGTGTCAAATATCCTCTACAGGCTATTTGAAGATCGATGGTTGGCGAACAATGGTCCACATCTTTGGCCACCACGTTCTCCCGATTTAACTCCTTTAGACTATTATGTTTGGGGTAGGATAAAAAATAATGTCTACTCAACTCCCAACTCCCCGACTGATAAAGAGGACTGCATACATAGAACGAGTCAGAAATGCGTTCAGGTTTGTTTAGATTTTTAGATTCATAGTTTTGAAACTCAATTTGGTTTTTAAACACTTTTGCAGATCTCTTCCTCCCGATGAAATAAGAAGAGCAACGCACGAAGCACTCCTGAGACGTATAAATAAATGTCTAGAAATTAACGGTCAAAACTTTGAGCATCTTCTCTAGTTATAACTGCGAGAGTTTGCCATGGTTCTCCTAATAGTAACTTGAAGGCGGTTTCAAGAAGGGGTGAAAAATCTACAGCAGTTCCTGAAAATTTCATCTTTTTGCGTGAAGGGAAAAGAAATAGCTAAAAATTGAAGACGAAAACACAGTTTTTTGTGAATAACTCAGAAAATATCCACTTTAGGGCAAGGGTGTGATGCATACACTCACATTATTTTTTAACGTAGATTCAATATCTGCCATAAAAAATGGGGTTCTAATTTGAAAAAATTGATTTTTCACGATTTTGTCATCCCTAACTTTGAAAGCAATTTTTTTTACCCCCTGTATCATGAATCGCGATTTCGATTTTTAAAGTGGATACATCAATCTCACATCATGAAAATCCCAAAAATGAAAATTTTCCATCCAAAAATCTCGAAGTTATTCTTGTTTCAGCGGAGCTCAGTTTTCCCGCTCAGAGAGAATTTTCCAATCAAAACTGAAAAATTATACATCAAAATAACTAAGGAATCTATTTCTGCAATAAAAAAATGGCGTTCTAATTTGAAAACGGAAGTTGACGTCATTTCCGGAAAAACCGGAGGTGCTCATGCCTTGAAATATTTTAGATTTCATCAGCATCGTGAAATATTCATAAGTGCTGAATTTCATGAAAATACGTTCAGTAGTTTCCCGTATAAATATGGGTGAGGTTCCTCGTGAAAGACCCAGTAGAGGTAACGTTTTCCAAACTTCTGTGTCAATTAATAAATGTACTTTCAGTGAAGATGATGTACCAAAGAAAGGCCAAATCAATTGGTTACTTGACAGTGGAAGTACTGACCATATAATCAATACGGATGAATATTTTGACTCTTATAAAATATTGTAGAGACATATCCGAGTGAAGGTTGGTGATGCCAGAATTCTGGAAGCAACGAAGGTTGGTGATATTACAACTTATTTTTTGGTTAATGGGCAAAAATCCGAGGTAACTTTGACAAATGTGTTCTATGTCAAAAGCATGAAAGCAACCTGTTGAGTCATTCCAAAATAACAGAGAGAAATTATGTTGTTTCCGAAGGAATATTTTCTAAAATTTATAATCCTAATAATATCCTGATAGCTGTTGCAATTAAAGATGAAAGACTGTACAAGATGATAAGTTATGTTGATACAGAAAATATTCAGATGATGCTTAGTAAAGTTAATATGTCACTTAAAGAAAACTCCACAGGACCTTAGGACATATCAATTTCAATTGTTTGGAGAAAATGTGCCAAAGCGAATCTTTGAATGGATTACCCAAGATTTAAAATCTGAATATCTACGATGTGCAACGTGCATTGAAAATAAAATGCATAACCTACCTTCTAAGAATAATCGAGGAAGAGCTACTGAAATCTTGGAGATTGTGCATTCTGATTTGAACGGACCACATCGAACAGCAGGCAACAATGGAGAGAATATTTCTTGACCTCCATAGACGACTACAGCCAATTGGTGAAAGTTTATTGCATTAAGACTAAAGATGAGGTATATGGATGTTTCATGCAATACATCAATGAAATCCAAAATTTAACTGGCAAAATGGTGAAAGAACAGAATGTGACAACGGAAAAGAATATATCAATGCTCGAGTTCTTCAATTTGCAAGAGAAAGGAATTATGATCAAACCTTCCCCAACGTATGTAGGTACATCAATTGAATGGAACAGCCGAGAGATACAACAGATCACTAATGGATATGGGAAGATGTCTTCTGTCAGAGGCTAAAGTGGAAAGGAGGTATTGGCCTGAAGTAATCAAATCGGCTGCATATATTAAAATCGAACCTTGGCAAATACAATCGAAAGGAAAACACCATTTGAAATATTCTCCATAAATAAAGAACATATTAATACATCACTATTCAAAATTCCAGCCAGCGCCTGAATAATTATAATATCATTTTTCGTTTTGTGCATTTGCATTCGTTCCTTTTAAAAACTGTGTTCAGAGTAGACGTAGAGGAACATGAATCGTAAAGTAAGTACTTAATTCGTTTATTAGTTAGTTACCTAATTATAGGAAAGAATCTCCTGTTTTTACCCTTACTTATATTATTATTATATGCCACAGCATAGATGCGATAATAAATTGTATAAATAGGTATAGAAAAGTCAGTAATTAGTTTAGTATATGTATACAGGGTCCTGCAATAGTCCGCTGCCAAACCAGATGTTTTTCAAAAATTTGTGGAAAGCATGCACTTTAAACTTTCAATTCTACATCTCAGGAAATCATTCCCTAATATACAGGGTGTTCCCAAATTAAAATTATTCAAGAAATGAGTGATATATAAATGGATCACTCCTTTTCTTCTAATATTTGATTTATTTTTCATTTTTCAGAGGTGTGCAGCAGATGCTCTACATAAATCTTACTATATGGGCATATGTATACATAAGTAAAATAGAATATATTTTTCATTTCAATCTACAGTCTTATTATTTGAAACAATTGAATAACTACCTATAAATGTTTCAATTGATGGTTTGGAAATTTATTAATTGTATTGGGGTGCGTTTAGGTTAGAGGTGATAAGTGATAGTGATAAGAACTCATACTAGTGCTATTCTGATACAATATAATATAAAATGTGATATAGTCATCATGTATTTTTAGTGGGAAATCGACCAAATAAGGTAAATATTTTCTCTTATCAAAAGTTCAATCAATATGAATTCTTATCAATAGAAAACCTGGTTCTACAAATACCATTATATCTGTCGGTATGTGCTATCAATGAACTTTTTGCAAAGGAAAGTAACGTGCGTTCAAAAAAAATCGTTGTCAAGTAAGCTTGGGGATTCTATTTTTCCTAAGAGTCTATGAGGGGAAAAATAATTTCACAGACTACTTGACAACGAATTTTTTTGAATGCAGAATGACTAAAACGTTACATTCATGTAAAAGCTTCTAAATCGAAACTTAACAAACCTATTTTTAGTGGAAAATCGACCCAAAAAAATATATATCGTGCGTTCAAAAATTCGATGTCAAGTAAGCTGTGGATTCAATTTTTCCTAAGAGTCTATGGGGGGAAAATAGAATCCACAGCATACTTGACAACTTTTTTTTGAACGCACGATATTATTATTTTTTGGGCCGATTTTCTACTAAAAGTAAGTTTGTTTTAGTTTCGATTTAGAGCGGCGTACATGAATGTACGTTTTAGTCATTCTGCACTAAAAAGAACATCTCAAAAACGAAACTAATATGTATGTGCTTCGAAACGAAAACGTAACTTTAGTTACATAATCGTAACGTTAAAATTACGAGGTAACTGGAACATTCCAAGAACGAAAAAATATGTTACAGTTTGTAACAAAACGTTATTTGTAAACGTAACTGGGATTTTGTCATGTTGGCGGACATTTTAACGTAACTATGAACAAGAAAGGCCGTAACAAATCTTTTTTGAATACGTAACAATGTAATTTTCAACGTATCAGTAACGAAACTGCGATGTTTTTTTGCTTAGTGGGCTGTACTGTAATTCATATTTTGCATAGTGCCCGATTAATTAGAAAAGTATAAATGACAGTTCTCTAAATGAATTATAAATCAACAGACATAGCCTTCTTGAAAACTTCTATCCAAATAATCTATGGTTATACTAAGAGACCTTGATTCAATCCTGAAATTCGAATTTTATTCAATAACGGCAAAACTACTGATTTTAGAGCCATAATGTTTCGGGACACCCTAACTGTTTTTGACGAGCCATCGATTGGAATTACAAAATTATAGGGTTGCCATTGAAAAAAGTGAGATTTTATAGTTTTATTGAGGCTCACTTTGGGGCCCTTTTTCAGACATCCTGTATAATATTCCTCATAAGTTATACACAGAATCAGTATCAACGTACTTTCTTTTGTTCTACTTTCGCAAAATAAATTCTTGTAATGAGGGATTTCGAAGATATGGACACTAATTCTGACAACCTTTTTTTCAGAAAATTTGATAATCAGCTATAATTCAAGAACCGTTGACTGGTTGCACATATCATACATCAAATCAGTGTAGAATTAAACGAAGAATTCGAATATGTATAAATATACAGGGTGTTGCATTTGAAATAACGAAGTTACATTCGTTTCAGGTCAAACCGGAAGTAGATTCCTCTTGAAAATATTTTACAATTGAAGTTCATGTACTCTAAAACAAAATCCAAAATCTTGAATCTGTATTACAATTCCTTCTTTGAAAACGTCTATGAAACACTTAAAAAAATCACCCTGTATTATATTGAAATAACGAACTATTTCAATATTATAGCTCATTGAACCGAAAAATCGCGCTTACATCGACGATGGGTGTTCGAGTGGTCCTCTGAAAAAAGAAGAACACTATTTATATTCTATGGCATCGTCACCTGATCTGCGTGAACGCCGCGAGGCGCGAACTACGGAAAGCGCCAGCTCGCGACGCAAGCCTAACACCACAAGTTACTATTATTAGCTGAGCTGGAGCATGTGTAACGTTTGCATCGTGGTGCAATGGTGCATTCATTCACTGCATTCTGTAGAAAGCAGTCGTGTAACGAAAAAGTACTCTCCTAGATATTCGAACATTGTGTATGTCTGTGTGAATATTATTGAATTAGATACCGGTGTGATTACGCGAAGTGAGCCAGGGAAAACTATATATTGTATTGACACCTTGAACCAGAAAGATTTCATAAGGAGAAAAGGTATGTTGCTGTTATTTCAATACGAATAAATTGTAATTTATGAAGTTTTGTCGTGACTATTCGGTCTGCCTGTCTTAGTTTGAAAGGTAGGGCCCCCCAACTTCGAAATGTTTGATATTCAAGTAATTTTTCCATAATTCCTACCACCGATATGTTGCCTTTATTGAGTTTAATTAATCCCTCTCTCCAATTAACCTTGAAATTTGATGTAGTTTTTTTTTTGGCTATATCATTAATTCATTCAGATATAGTTTTTTTGAGCACCCATGTACCCAGGTAACCAGAAAACGTGAATAATACGTAAAAAAACCGTCAAAAAATGACCAACTGACGTAATTTACTGACGTCTTTGATACGTTATCATAACGTGAGTTTGTCCTATCCATATCACGTCATTTATGACACTCAAATAAGACGTTGCAGTAGGTACCATAATGACGTCTCATAAACGTCTTATGAACGTTAATTCATCTAAAATAATACGTCATATTGGACGTTAAAATAAGTACTGCGTCTTGTTCAGGAAAAAAAGACTCGCATAAACATTTAAACATTTTATTGTTCAAAAATAAACTAATACACACATGAACAATTGCAAAAATATCAGCAAAATATATTCTCTTAAACAAATGATAATTCATATGAAAAATTGATATTGTGGTGCAAACATATCTAGAAAGAACATGTATGTAAAAGCGGAAAGGAAATCCATGATGTATCTGAATGGGTAGGAAACACAAAATTTAGATGGAAAAATTTCTATTTCCCACTGCTTCATGTTTGATAAATCACTTAGACAGTATATGCCTAACAGTGCTGATGAAATAGGATAATCATAAACTGAGGTTTTCTTCAGAAATTCTTTTCCTATCAGAATACACCTGTTTTTATCAATGTATAATATATTGTGGATTTCAATTATTGATCCTTCAAATAATAAACAATAACAGTCAGATACTGAGTGAGAATAAATGCTTAGTTCGAAGTTTGATAAAACCAACTTTTTAAATTGTGAATATTTTGCACCATCTAATATAGGCCCTGAAGTATGTTCATACATAAATTTTGTATGTTGAGGAGGCTTATATAAATTCATGAAATGATTTGATTCAACTATACGATTATAAACTTGATGTAACGGTTTATGTGGAGTCTTTATTAAGTTTTTGATTTGGCCTAGAAAGTTTTCAAAGGGGAAGGCAGAAATGGTATCCAAAGGGCCATAATTTTTGACATCATCACTTAAATGAATTAAATTGTGAATATTATATATTAAATAATCTAGGCCATATATTTCTTTACAATGAGATACAAAAGTATCTAACATCTTTTTCGCCATTTCTACATTTCTGCTTTGATGAACTAATTGAGGAGAAACCAAAATGAAAATGCTACAGTGAAGCAAAAGAAAATGCTGATATATTCCTATTTCTATATTGTTATTCTTCAGTATAACTGGACCTAAATATAATAAAAAGGTTCTCAGCTCTGTAGCTTTCCACCTTGGTAGTTGAGATAGCTCTCTAGGTTTTCTATTAATTTCACTAGGAACAAATTTTCTTACAAACAATAAATGTTCACTCATACCTTCCACTACTCTAGCAGGAAACCGAATATAAGGTCACCACCAAGCCAAGAATTGAGAAGCTTTTTCATTACCCCAGACATACTGCATGCATGTAATCTATAGGGAATTTTGTTACCAGTCCAATATGTAATTTAATGAGAGGCGAAACACCAATGTGATGATTATCATCAGTTTGCAAATAAAATGACTCATCAGTTCTCTTAGCAGCATTCGAATTATTAAAAATGACTCTTTTATTTACATATGTACCAAACTCTGTACACCTCTCACAGGATGAGTAACCACCATGAGATTTGATACATTTAATAAATGCCCTAGCTGGTGCATCACAAACAAAACTGTGTATTCTTATAATGTACTTCTTGTTATTATGAAAAATTCCATTTTCCAGCAGATCTGAAAGGTCTTTGATAAAATCTTCAAGAAATAAATCTAGATTTTTTGGTTTAGAAGTACCACAAAAAATTCCAACAGTAAACGGAGAAAAATAATCATGTTTTAATAAACATAGAATAGGCCAAAACTGTAAGGTTGAACTATTAAAAATAGGAAGACCATCAATATTAAAGCTTAACGAAATTTGATTAGAAAATTTATCTGAATAATTTTCAATAATCAACTTCAAAGTATTCTTTAAATTAAAATGGATGTATTCCCCATTATCCATCATTTTAATATTAACATGTCTTGGTGTTTTTAGTAAAGATCTAGAATCTAATGGAAGATCAAGATTATAAGGTTGAAGTATATGAAGTAGACTAGTAACAGCAGAATGAGTAACCTTTCGGTAATAGCCCAGATTTTCAATTTTTCCTTTAATGTATTTTCTTCTAATTTCTCAGGGATACTTAAAGTAGAAGAAGTAGATGGTCTTAACACAAGAGTTTTTTCCGTTTCTGAAGTATTTTCTAGATCATGTTGGCTAGATGCATCAGAATCAGTATAATTCAAAGAACTACAAATGGTCTGATTGGCAGTGATACCCACATTTTGAGAAGTTCGGATTTCATCTTGAATAGCATCACTAATTCTTCTATTAAGGTGCCTCTGACTGACAATTAATTTGATTTTTGATTTTTTAAACATGTTTGCATCACAATATACTTAAAGCTTGACTACCGAAGTCTAACTACAAACTAGATAAAATGTTTACTGGTTACAATTTTTTTCTAATTTTAATTTAGCCAACTTGATTCTCTGAGGAGCATGCTTCAGCCAATTCTTTATTGCCTGCTCAACTTCCACTGTTGTGGCAGTTTTGTGAGCGCCTTTCACAGTATCTATTAGTGATAAAATGAGAAAATTAATTTCTTTTATGAATCTAAACCTTATTTTTAAATTGTGATTTTAAATGCATCATTATCGCGATATGAAACATATAGTATATACACATAAGTTTGAAATAATTGGAAATATTAATGCACATTATAAGAGACCAAAACACACAAATGAATTAAACTGGGTTGGTACCATACAGATTCTGCGTAAGTTCACAGTGTGGAATATTCTTCATTGTTGTATGTTACTTTCAGTTACTTCGTCATTCATTTGAAAATATTATATAGATCTATTTTTCCATTGAATATTTTTAAATTTGATTATTTCCTATGTATGATGACTTCCAATATGTTGAATACATAATAATCATAATAATGTGGAATCCTTAGAATTCTTATTTCTAGGCTGAAGCAAGTGAAATTTCCGAACATGGAAAATAAAGAGTATTCCAAACTGTGAACTCATTACTCGACTACAATTTCCAATTATCTTCAACTTACTCGAATTCAACTGGTCTGCATATATGGGAATGAAATTAAAATTAGTTATTTTATCACTCACCTACAATTATATTCTTCAACCGTAAAGATTTGAAGGGTTTTTATTTTGCCCCAAAAAATTAAATTGAGATGCTAAGTTATTGGTGAGAACTTCTTTTAGAATTCTATTTGTTCTTGTTACTACCCATCTCCACCCAAACTGGACAAATAGGAAACCTGTAATCAATATGTTAAAAAGGTACAATTATTGCACTGTATTCTTACCAATGATGCTTTGGTTTCATCTTCAAGAAGTTCAGTTTCAAAATTTTCCAGATCTTCTAAGCTATCTAAAGGTAATTTATCATTATCATAATTAACAACTCTTTGGTTATTTATACTTCTGAGAATAGCCAAAATTTGATTGTTTTGTTCCCTGATTTTTATCAGATGCGGCAATATATTAACATCTGAAAAAATTTCTACTTGAATTCAGGTAAAATTGTCTTTCATTCAATTATAGGTTTGCATTTATGTAGTAATAAGTCAGAAGGTGTGCAATGACTATATAATGATCTAATCAACATATATGCTGCACTTTCCACTTTTCTTAATGTAAATTACTAGTCTGTTCACATATAAGAAGGAGCAAGGTAAACAAGTTTGTGGATAAGTAGGAGGGCCTTCGGATAGTTACTTTCCGTCCAGAGGATAATTCACACAATCAGTGTTTTAGGACCGGAAAAGGGATTGAAGTTATGACCGTTTGACCAATGAGGGTTTAATTATGTGCAAAATATGCAAATCTGTTTGTTTACACTGCTCCTTCTTACATTTGAACAGACTATAAATATGAAATGTGTAGCTTTTGTAATTACAGAATTTCATAATATGTACAAGCAAACCATAACAATGTACCTTACCTTCTTTTTTAGCATGAGTGTTCTCTACGATTTGCAGATTTGTCATACATCCTGTCTCAGTAATTTCTATGTTTTGAGTACTTATTTGTTCATCTTTCCTGCGCTTTTCTTGAATCAGTTGACCCTGATGCTGTGATGTTGCTATAACATTATATTTATTTATTAATTTTATTGAAAAATTTTGAATTAGCATATATCATTTCATATTTCGAATTATTTTTTGTGGGGGGACTCACAACAAATGAAGAAAATCAGTTAATATTTGTAATTAAAATTTTGTGGCTTCAAGATTTATGGTTGAATAGAATTATGTTATCGAAAATATAAAAAACTCACAACTCAATCCATTAAATGTAATCTTTGGAGGCAACTTAATTTTTTGTCTTGAATTCTGAAATTCCTCTTCCTCACTGCTGGAGTATCGTCTCGGTTTCTTTTTTTTTCTTGGATAAGAAGTATCGTCAGGCTCATCGGTCTCCAAATTGGAGGTCAATTCCGCCAACTTTTGCTTTTTGAAAGCCTTTCCAAATTATCTGAAACCATTGAAAATTAACGTTAGTAAGAGCTATTAAAATAGCATATCTCCAAACACTTACCAGTTTCATAAAAACATTTATTAATTGGATAGAGTGACCAGCTAGTTTCGTTAGCTTCTTCTTGCCGCCGCTTCAAAGCTTTTTTATATTGATAAGAATCTTTGTATGGCGGCCAATAAACTTGGCTTTTCTCCGGAGTGAGCCACTTCTCGGAAACAACGCTTAGCTCACCGTTGGAAAACTCTATTACGGCATACGCCATTTTTAACTGCACCACACACAGGATTACAGAGCAACGGAACAAACTGAACTGGATTAATCCACATGCACACGCCAGTCCAGAAATACGCAAATAGTGAAAAAACTTGGAAAGTGTTTTTTTTCGTTATTTCGTTTGTTCTAGTCACAAAATACCGTATATGTAGTTAAGTGTGTAGTGGAGAAAAGCCCGCGTAGCGCGTAGTCTACACTAACCTCCAATGACAGAACACAGTAACCGCCAATCACAGAACACAGAAACCGCCAATCACACAACAGGACGGAAATTGAAGGGTGGGAATTTTGAATTATAACCGAAACGGAAATTTTGAATTTACTTGTTTTCAAAATCCGTAATAATTGTCTTACCACCAAAATATCAAAAAAAAATTCGTTTGTTAGGTTAACTACGCTCTTATATGCAGTTAATATACGTAAGCTCTTACATTTGACCAGAACGAGATCTCATTATTACTTTTTTACACTCAGTTCCAAACTGAAATTTAATTATTACTTTTTTTACACGTCCAAAACCTTCTTTCGAGTTTTAAGAATTTCATTATGACTAATTGTATGCTTTAGGTAGTTAGAAAATTTCATTTATGTGCGATCAAGGATCTATATAAAAGGTAATATATATTTGGTCATAAGATAAACGTCTATAACACGTGTTAGAAGATAAAATAAATAATAATGCGTATTTTTCAAAACGTATCATAAACGTTTTTGTTAGCACTAGTTTACGATGCAATATATTAATTAAAATTGAAAGTTCTGCCACTTCGACTTAAAAAATGCTCTTAATGAAACAAACGATTCCATTTCTTTAAGGGATACTCTATTTCAGTTGTCAATTCAATGAGAGTGTGTGATGGAAGTGATTAGAATCACGTCTATTTGGCGTTACCAAAAAAAACGTGATACCACCTAACGTTTTAATTGCGTCATTTAGTTAACATCGTCTACAATACACCATTTTTTGACGTCGAAAAAACGTATGGTGACAACAGTGGTTGCATGGGTAACCTTCCAAGCTAATCCTTAATTCCTATTTAACAATAGTAACGAACTGGTCCATATTCTGGACAAGTATATTTCAAGCGTATAAGGAAATTTTCATTGCGCGAGTCCCTTTTAATAATAATAATAATTATTCACCATAAAAAACAATTTACAATTAATCGAACAGAGCAATGAATAATGTGAATAAATAGATGAAAAAACAGAAGCTCCAGGCCCAGAAGCCATAGCTTTTAACCGCAAGTATGCACACCGGCGCAATGAAGTTCGGATTCGCTTTGAAAGATTACTTGCCGAGAATACGGCACCTGTTCTGAGTGGCTGACGATAATTTAAACCTGGTACTAGCACACTCAGGTCATCTGATAGTTCGTGAGAGTACAGTCAGCTAGATGTTTTCTGTAGCTCTTAATCTGAGTAGCTGTCTTTATTTCTTTCCCTCATGTATCACTCAAGTAATTCAAAATCTCTTGTTGTAATTCTTCAAAAAGTTCAATTGCACGGCATTAAACCTCTCCCAAAAGTTGCATTCTCATCAAATTAAACTATGGTTGCCATAAATGTTCCAACCAACCCATAATTCCACCCAGCCTATATAAGCGAAAGCGATTACTCCATAATGAATTTCAGAATTCCTGCGGAACGGAAATCGAACCGAAGAGGGGTGCAATTTAACCTGCCGGAAGAAATCGTAGTTCCCCAGTTTAGCGACCAATTCCAGAAGAGGGCTCTGCCTGCGGGGGTTGTTTCAAGTTCGGCTTTAAGGGTTATTGAACGCAGAGAACGATGAAAAGCCTCGAAACTATGACGGTCGCGTGTGTGGGCTTGCGCTATGTTGTGATTGTGCGGCTTATTTGTAGGACGAATATAATTTTCAAATAGCGGGACGTCATCAGCAACAGTTGACTCAATGAAGAATAAGGGACCCAATGGAACGCAAGGGAGACAGTGGGGTGAACATTTAGAGCCCCCAAGGGCTCATGTCAGTGAATTGTGCTCGCTATCCGAATTGACATCATCATCACAGTGTGCAGTTATGTTAGATTCAAAAAAACGTTTTTTTTTGGACCGTTTCGGTTCCTGATTCTTTCACAGGGCACTCGTGGAAACCACGATCTGGACGAGTTCAATAGAATTCAATTCGAAGCTGCCTTCAAGGTATGTGCTGTAGTGCCGCTATGTTCACCAGAATTCAGCATCACGTTGCATTAACAAATAGAGCTAGTTACATGATGGGATTTCTGAAATAAAACGATGGTTTTAATGCAAATATCAGAAATTCCGCTCATCGAAATTGTCCTCAGGAATCCAGTAATCTCACAGATTCAAATGAAGTACATTACTGCATAATGTGTAAAAATTAAAAGAATAACAATCGATTTTGTTTCCTTAGTTACTGCTGTAATAGTTACAAACTGCTACAAACAATTGAAGTAATAAAAAGTTAACTGAATCCAAATATGAATAAGAATTCATCTTGACTGAATCTACATGAATTCTAGTGAGAAGATCGTAAAAAACTAGCTTGCTGAATTTTGTTTTGCCGGATTATGGTACAATAATTTGATATATGCTCTCACACACTCCACCATCAACAAAAATTACGATATCGGCATTTCAAGATGAACAGAAAGTTTTCTTCAATGAAAATAACGATTATTAAGTTCTTTGAAGTTATTTTGCTGACGGAGTGAAGGAAAGCAATGTAAATTTGAAAGAAATAATGAATTGATTGAGGAATCAATGTCTTCCCATATCTATTTCAACCGATGCCCCACGATTATTTACGAGCCCATCCGAAGTTAATGTAACACGATATTAAGGTGTAATAATTAAAATGAAATGTATCTTGATATTATTAATACAATTTGAAGGTATATTTTTATCTTCTTAACTGAAAGAGTATTATGTTACGGTTTTAAGGATCAGGCTCGCAAATATAAACGTGTAACCTAATGGTTCGTTCATAAAACACTAGAATCCGGTTTATTGACCACCTTAATTCAAGTAGTTTATTAGTAATACTGTACTACTAAAGAATGGTCAAAAGTTTAATCCCCTCCAAATTGAGTAAGAGAAACATAGTTTGAAACAAGATTTAAAACTATTGAGTTAAATAGCGAATTCAATGGTTGTTATTATTCGTTTTTGACAAAACAACAGCTTTTCATTTTTTATACACTTATTGATGCCAGGATTCATAAAAACCCTGACTGACGCTTACTTCTGACATAAACTTTAATAATGACATAATAGGTAACATGATGAAAGAAAAAAACATTCACAATCAGTAAGTGTTGCCATCACTGATGATATTCAACAAAAAACAAATAAGTACCCATCTAAATATGAATAAACGCATTAATGTTTTCGGGTTTAGAAAACTTTGAATTTCATTTCTCTTAAAGTAGAAAAACAGAAATCTGAATGAGTTGAATCGAAATTTTCAATTGAAGGGTTTTCCAATAAGAGGTGTTATTTTGATAGCCCCCTATTTCCGTAGATGATTGACAAGTAGAAACTACGCCATTAATAAAAATGGGACGATACACGCTTCAAGAACGCATTGAAATTACTAAAATTCACCATAAAGATGGTGAAAATTGACAGAGACGGTTCGTAAAACTCGAACATTTTTGGTCTCGTGAAGTACCTTGTCAAACAACAATAAAGAATTGGTGGAAAAAATTCGAGCTGTTGTGACAAGTTAGTGATGCGAAGAATAAAACCCGTGCACGTCGCTCAAGAACAGCCGAGACTATGCTGCTGTAGCCGAAAGTGTTGAAGAAGTGCTGGAGCAACAGTTACGGTGAATAGGTTGCGCTATCGAGAGATGATTAATGAATTTTATGGCCGAAATTGGGATAGTATTGATCTGGACAACGTTTAATTTCAACAAGGCGGCGCTACGTGCCACACAAGCAACGATTGATCTTTTGCGGAAAAGTTTTCCGGACCGGTGTTATCTCTAGAAAAGGTGATCACAATTGGCCACCGAGATCTTGTGATTTAACGACTTCTTCCTTTAGGGCCGTGGTGAAAGAGAGGTCTACGCCAATAGCCAGCGTCGATTCAAGACCTCAAAGATGGATTCGTGAGCTATCGAGGACGAAGGTTAGCCACTTTGCCATTTGGTTATGGAAAATTTCATTAAAAGGATATGGTCCTGTTGATGTTATTTCCATTATTAACGGGATAGCTTCTTCTTGTATAATGAAATAAACACCCGATCATTTATATTGAAAATGGCTTTTTTCTTTGAATATCAAAATAACACCTTTTATTGGAAAAACCCTTTAGTTGCTCACTAATGATACAAAATCTTGTGTTTGTGAGAACAAAATAAATATTCGGTTTATATTCATGCGGAATGCACTGAAAGTCTTCTACAAATTCAAGAATCAAAAACATTGGTATTGAATGAACGACTGAAAAAATGACCATTTTGTGTGAATGTTATGAATAATATGGAATAACTACAATAAATAAATAATATACTGTTTAGAGAATTTGCATTGAAAGGTTTGGCAGAATATTTTTTTGTATCACTGAATTGACATAAGAAATGAATTCGTAGCAGGAAAGTTTTCAGTAGGTATATCAGCACATGAAATATAACCATGAAAACAGTGCATATCTCAGATATTTAGCACAAGTCTACTCTACAAGATATGGCATAATGAATGGATTTATCGCAGAAACGGCGAAAATGTAATCTTTCCATAGTTCTTAATCTATAATATTTCTTTCCAATTGCATGGAAATAGGTACATAGTGAAAGTGAATAATTTTGAAAATATATTATTTTCACTTGTACATTATATGTTTATTTTACCTAGAAATGGTTTGCGCTATAAATACACTCATTATGCCGTGGGCATTTTAGTGGGCATTATGGATCATAACGCCCGCTCTGAACCACCTGACAGATGTCACGTACTTCCTTCTATAATTTAACTCAATTTTTTAATTCAATCGTTCCTGGAACAAAATATACTTATAATAAAACGTTCTCCAACTATTCAAAGAGGAGATTCGTACCTTGTATTATTCGTATCTATTTATTTCCTTCTCAAAATTGCAGATATTCTAAGGCATATTTGTCCTGTGAACTCGCTTGGGAAATGTCACTTACTCCGATCTTATTCCATTCATCCCATCAAATTCATCGTTCCTGAAACAAATATTTTTAGTAATAAACGTTATTATAAAAGGATTTTGAAAAAAGGATATTCATCCCTTGTTTTCATTTGAATCTGGCCTATTTCGTTCACATGAACAAATATTCTCAAGCACTTCCCACATGTAAACACCATGACACAGATCTGACAGTTCTCATTAATTTTCCGATGAGAATGACATCGAAAAATGATGCAATTTAAGAAATGTCAGAAATTCAACATTTCTTTTCGTTTTTTTTTCGATATCTTGATATATTCGTGAAAAATAAAATCTTGTGTATGCACCACGAGCGTTATTAGATCCTAACGCCCATCAGGCAACATTCATCCCTCGGGCCGAATGTTTCCCTCCGAGAGTTAGGATCCATATAACGCACTTGGGTACATAAATAACTATTAAAACTTTCATTTTCACCAAGAATATTATAACAAAAGACAGAAATACGATTCAATATATGAAAACTTCTTAAGGCGTTCAAACCATTGAGATTAACCAAATTAATTTTTTTTTCTGTGACGGGAAAAAAATGTGACATTTTATATCTCTTGACAGGTCACAAAGTATGGCTTTTTACGAAATTACTTTTTCCCTGTCAGAAAAATGATTCTCTATGTAGCCGGGAAAAAGTACTCACTTTTTTCCCGGGGAAAAAAAATAATTTCGTGGACAGTTATATTTCTTTCACTATTAAATGGTCGTTTTTCCTCTCA
Organism: Propylea japonica; assembly: GCA_013421045.1. Taxonomy (NCBI): domain Eukaryota; kingdom Metazoa; phylum Arthropoda; class Insecta; order Coleoptera; family Coccinellidae; genus Propylea; species Propylea japonica. Next base: position 8,642,882 of record CM024240.1, read on the forward strand.
CAGAAAAAAATAGTGTATTATACACGGGAAAAATATTAGATTTTAGCTCTCGACTTTTTGTCTTCCTCCGCTTCGCGTCGGGAGAGAACAAACAACCTCGAGCTAAAATCTAATACTTTTTTCCTTGTATAATAAATAACTATATGTGGAAAAATCAAATTCGAAGCTTGTTTGAATGAAATAACGATCATAGCCTGAGTGTTAACATTGGACAAATTAACATGTTCTCTGAAAATAACAAGTATCTAGCTCATTCTTTCGAAAGTTAGAGTGCTATCTGGCAGACGGCCAGACAGAATTACTTTTGCTCTCAGTTTTATTGGGGAGTCCAACCGAGCCATTTAAAACCATTCTCGGCTGATGTTTTCCTAGGAACAAGCAGATAACGAGCATCAAGAAATAGTCGGTTGAAATCGATTGACATTGTAACATGAAATGTAACGTTAACTTTTACCTGATGGATATTTAAGCATGAGATCTAATACTAATTTCTCAGGGGAGGCTTGATTGCCACAGCAACAAAATTCATAGGCAGGTTTCAACAATGCACATATTATAAGAAGAAGAAGATGTACAAATCTAAATTTACAGTTTCAATCATTATCTCTCAAATTACACAAACTTTAAAACTACTTATCTTTAAAGAAAGGTTTAAATTGTGGTTCAACTTCCAATGCACTATGTTATGTTGTCTTCTGTAGTGCCAGATGTTTTCAGTAACGGGATATCCCTCATCCTCAAGTCGGCTTCGATAGACAGGTATGCTGCCAGCTCTCTACCATAAGTTTAACTCCCAAGCAAATGTAGGCACAGGCAGATGTAACAGCCAAAAATTACTTCAGCTCAGCCAATGATTGTATTTCAGTCCAAAGTCAAGCTTCAGCCAATGGTTGTATTTCAGTCCAGCAATGGTGGTCCACACCAAGAATGTGGTCCAAGCCCAAAAATTTGTTCCGGCCCAAAGAATGTGGTTCAAGCCAAGGAATGTGGTACAAGCAACAATGAGGTCCCAACCAAGAAGCTATATGAAATTAACATACATGAAAATTTAACAGAATTCCTTCTCGTTTCTTAAGAAAAAGATCAGTTATTTACATTATGTCGATAATTGTTAGTAATCCTGAAAGGGAATTCTGCCCTAGGGAAATGAAAGCGAAAAACAGAACATGTTATCAACTCATCCAAAACGTAAAACTATGCGCATTATCTTTTTCTTGAGATTTTCATCGGATCAAACACTTGATAATTTTTCTGCTGAGAATTTCTAGTTGTGAAGCTCGAACAAAATTTGATGTGAAAAATAAGGCTGTGGATTCTGGAAAAAATGTAACTAATTAGATGTGATGAGTAGGTAATGAAACTTATGAGCCCACAAATTCACTGAAATTTCTATCGATCAGTTGCGAGAAAATTCATCTTATTTTTAATATCTTCATTATGTTATTAGTGAAACCAAAATTGATCGGAAACAAAGATGGCGTAATTATGATGGACTTTCTGCAGGTGACCTTTTGAGTTTTAAAATCTTTAATAATCCAGTTTATATAAAGAGTATCCTATTCGGAATCAACCTTGGTTACTTAACCGAATGAATCCATACATCTGCAAATTATAGAACCCAATGAAATCTTTTTCCCCCATATAATTTCAGCAATTTTACTGGTATGGTATGGTTCTAACCACAGTATTCAATATTTGAGCAGCAAATATTTTTCATAATTGCTTGTCTATTATATTTGAGGATAATAGTCTTCAACTTGATGGAAAACATTTCCATTAGAGAGAAAAGAGGTAAAAACGAGTGCTAAGTATATCGTTTTGCACAAATGCCTGTAATTTTCGAATTTTGGTCGAAAATGGTCTCAAACGATAGGGTTCAACTCACTGATGACGAACGGTGTCCAATAACATGATCTTGTGGCCTATTGACATCACCGTTTGTGTCATTTTCAAAGTGAGGTGTAGCGCCATCCTGTTGAAACCAAATGTCCCCTAGACCAATATTCATTCAAAAATCGATTATCATCCAAAGGTATCGATAACATTTGACAGCTTCACCAGCAGCATTTTCAAAGAAGTACCTCCACTTGAACGAATGCTATATCGTTTTGTCCAAATCTGTTCTTTTCGCCGAAAATGGTCTAAAACAATAGCGTTTGACTCCCTGATGACGAATCCGCGGTTGCTGTGGAACCAAATTAAATATTAAAGTAGTATTTTTGTCATGACATACAGGGTTTTCCTTTCGAGTTGGCCTATTAAACGTTTTAGGAGAACTAGTGAACATTTCGTTCTGAAATTTTACGTTTAGCCTTGAGGGTGAAGGAACTCTTCGCCTAAAATATGTTCCAGTCGACAGTGTTGCCACGTCTATCTCAAACACTTATCTACTTTCTTATTTCAAATGGAACTACCTATATTTTCATTTATGTATCGATTCAGTGTCGAATTCGCAGTATAACCTACTAAAAAAAATCCTCTGCTATGCACTGTTGCCAAGTTACGCACAAATTTCTGAAATTTTTGACATCTGCATTGCCACTTTGGAAATGCAATATCTCGATTATTTTTATGCGAACGGAACCAAACTCAGCAGTCTCATAGTAGAGAATCCGTTCATTCATTTGGTACATTCAGTATTTGATACATAAATATGGGGTTGTCATTTCAAAATCTCGAAATAAATTTTGAGTTTCACATTTTCGGAGCAATATCTTCAAAAAACCTTACGATGTATCAAAATACTAAATGTACCACATGAATGCATGGATTCTCTACTATAAGACTGCTGAGTTTGGTTTCATTCGCATAAAAAGTAATCGAGATATTGCATTTCCAAACTGGCAATGCAGATGTCAAAATTTTCAGGAGTTCAGAGAACTTGGCAACAGTGCATAGCAGAGAATTTTTTTTAGTAGGCTATACTGCGAATTTGGTATTGAATCGATACATAAATGAAAATAAAAGTAGTTCCATTTGAAATAAGAAAGTAGATATATTTTTGAGATAGACGTTGCAACACTGTTGACTTCAAAATATTTTAGGCGAAGAGTTCTTTCACCCTCAAGACTCCACCTAAAGTTTCAGATAAAAATATTCACTAGTTCTCCTAAATCGTCTAATAGGCCAACTTGAGAGGAAAACTCTCTATACCTAACATAACAAGCAGGTCTCAATCTGATGCTGATATCTACATCATAAACCTGCTGCGAAGGATAAAATTAATATAATACTAATTACTAGCATGATGTCATGACACTAGTGCTCTTGCTCTCCTAAACGACTTCTTTTGTTTGCAAATTTGATACCATTTGGTATTTTCTTGTAACTGTAATTATCAGGAAAGCCTTCCAAGCTATTCATTGTTATTCTTCTTCATCTAAAACCACAGGAACCCGAAGCGGCGGATGGGCTCAGCAAATTATGCTAATAATGTCAATGTGTTCAATATTCTTTCAGAATATATTACGAAAAATTTCTCTGAAAAACCAAAGCTTATTTTCTTTTACAGAATACAAAGTTTCAACTCAATCTCATTCCTGAAAACCAAAGAAACAACATTCAACATTAATTATTCTGTCTTTCTTTCCCCAAATTCAACATTCTTTCGATTAACGATTTCTGTTTTTTTGATCTCTCGTTCTACTTAAACGAGTGCTGTATCGTTTTGCCCAAATGTCTGTATTTTTCGAATTTTGAGCCTAAAATGGTCTCAAACGACCCCCTGATGATGAATTCGTGGTCAAATTCAATTCTGTCCGTGGGGCCGTCCATCTGTTAGCAGGATATTTTTCGATAGGATTGTCCTAGAGACTTGGGATTTTCAGGGTGTGTTCGGTTCCCAAATGCCTCGGTTAGGTTCGTTAACCAGCCAAATCGTACAGGGTATTCCATGGCCGTTCAAATTTTTTGTTCCTCCATATCTTAGACGAAACGTAGCCAATCAAAATGGAATGTTGCGCCACATGCAAGATGCTCACAATAAGCCTTAAGCAAAATTTTGTGGCCATAGTGTACACATTGAAAAGAAGAAACATCATATTTCCATAAAAGATATTCGATTCAAGTGAAATTTATTTTGTTAATGAAGATTAATATAGGTACTGAATGTTTATGCAAAATTTTGTGTCCAAGAGAACCATAGAAAATGCAATTGGAATATTGAAAAGAAGAATCTTTATATTGCCATAACTGGATATCCGATTCGTGTGAAATTTATTTTGTGAATCAAGACTGATAGACTGAATATTCATGAATGATTTCAAAAGGATAACATCATCAGAACCATGGAATTTAATGCTATTTAGCTCGAACGTCGCGGCTTCTTGCGATCGCAGCGTTAAGATGCTGCGCTCAGGCACGAGCCGAATTGAGATCACGTCTGGTAGAATAACGATAACTTTCGAAGGATTTTTCCTAGACATTCAAGATTTTCAGGTTGAGTTCGGCTTCCAAATGCCGCCATTAAGTTCTTTAACCAGCCAAATCGTTCAGGGTGTTCTATAAAATATGGCCAGTCAAGATTTTTGTTCTCTAATATCTCAGACAAAACTAAACCAATCGAAATGGAATTTTGCGGCCACATGCAAGATGCTCACGCACAATTTCGTGGCCATAGTTGTAACAGAGCCATAAAAATTCAATTGGAATATTTAATAGATGAATTTTTATATTTCCATAACTACATATCCGATTCCAGTGAAATTTATTTATTGAATGAAGATTCATATACTGAATGTTCATGCTGAATTTCGAGAGGATTGCATCATCAGAACCATAGAATTGAATTTTTTGTTATTCATTGATTTTTTACTATTTCATTTTCTGAATAATTTCCGTGCTGAGATTTTGCATTCATATACTTAGCATGAATCTCAAGTCCTATAATTTTTTTTAGGTAATATCATTATTATATTGCTACACACAATGAATGAGCGCTTAAAAGCACTTGCTCGGAGCTATTCTTGAATTTTTTGACCTTCCACCAAACCGTCTCTTGAAAATTTTCTAATAATTCGACCGATAATACTTTCAGATGGACGACAATGTACAAACCATACGATTAACGTAATTTTATTGAAATGCTTTCGACCGAACGCTGATTTCATAAAGTAATTCAACAATTTGAACGCGTTGTTGTATCGTGTTCGAAGCCATTTTTTATAAATATCACATAAAATATTAAAATACCCATACGAATTCACTGCACCATCTATATTTCATTCATTTTAAAAAAAACTGGGCAATTTGAACCACCCTTTATAATAAGAAATATGCGGAAAATATACTTCAAATGATTTCTTTCGAATTACAAAAATAGAAATATCGATTTCCTGATTCCATCAGTTATTCAGTTGTTTCCATAAATAAAACTCAAGTAGAATGTTATGGATGTGAATTACAATTTCAATTCATCGAGAATCTTTGGTTCAACCAGCACTGGTGGAATTGATAGGGTTGTAGGTCGAAGGGGAGGGCTTGAAGCTATGGGAGATTGCTGCAGAAATGTGCATACCCCGCAAAGTGTGATTTTCCGCATTTTGAACACGTTTGAAAGGGGGTGATATGGCAAAAAGTCCGAAGGGTTGTGGAAGATTAACCCTCGATTGAGATTCACATGCAACATGGGATGTAATATTCATTCGCAGTTTTATATTGATAAAACTCAATAAAATGTTCTGTCGGAAAAATACTGCGAGTAGCGTCGGCAAATATTCACCTATCGATTGAAATATAATCTGGGAGGACTCTGCATTTCTAGAAAACTTTTTTAGGTTTTCACTCCCAGTCTCTGAAACCGAAAAAATTAAAAAAATTTCGATTAAGATGAAATGCTTCTGCGACCTAGATATGTCGATTCATTTAATTTTGAAATTTTCTGATTTCTTTTTTGAATAAATCAATCCAAATACGAACTATTCCAACAGAACAATGAACCAAATTATCTACGTCATCTAACAAAATACATGTTGATTCCTTAATTTTCCTTTTATAATTACCAGGTTCCGTCATTAGAATCTTTGTGTCGATTGTGTTCATGACATGATCAGCGATTTGTGAACTTGTAATCTCTCTATTTTTTATGTTGTCCTTATGTTCGCGTTGTCTTATCTCTAAGTCTTGATGTCTCTCCTGCATAAGTGTTTCATTCATTGGTTAAGTTCTGGTTAGAATGGATCTCAAATAATTTTGTGTTTTGAAAACAGTTCTTATGTTGAATTTGGAAACGATTCTTCTTTTTTTTTGAAAGGCCAGGAATATAAGGAATGACGTTCAACAAATTTGGTTTTTCTTGACGGTTTTCTGTTTATGCCTGATCATCATCAGAGTTTTGATCAGATATTTTTCGTTATAAATTTGAAAATGTTTTTCTATAAAATTTGGTGGTATCGATTATCTACTAGAAACTCTTTAAAGAAGACAATTTCACTATTTCTTATTTCAGGTGTAGATGAAATCAAAGAGGCCCTATCATAAAGTGTTTTTATAATACCTGTTTTTTACATTCAATTGATGATTGGAATGAAAATTTAGATATCTATTAGTGTGAATTTGTTTTCGAAACACACTTGTTTCAAAATGATCCATAATTTTTTTCATTAGAACATCTAGAAAAGAAATTTTATTATTCCATCGTAAATTTAATGGTAGTTCCTTTATTATCGATGTAATCAAAAAACTTATTTCATTCCTTTCTTCCGTATTTCCGAATTACAAAAATATCATCTACATATCGTAACCGAGTTTTCGGTTTCGGTGAATTTGTTTCTATTTATTTTTCTTCGAAATAATCCATAAATATATTGCTCATAATAGGTGATAAAGGAGAGCCCATGGACATTCCGAACTTTTGTTGAATTGAGGCAAACATCTAACATTTCTATTATATTATCACCTGTTAATTTAGTATTATCACAATCAGTTCTATCATCTTACAATTTTCTTCTCACTATTTCAAGTGTTTTAATCACTGGAACGTTTGGAAACATATTAACAACATCGAAGCTTATTAGAATGTCAGTTTGATTCAAATTTGATGTTCTTAAATCTTGAAGAGAATGCGACGTGTTCTCCAAAAAACTGTTTGACTTTCCTGTTAATGGTTTCAAAAATTTTCAAGTATATTCAGCCAAATTTTGAAACGGAGAACCAATCGAGCTAACTATTGGTCTTAATGAAATTGAGGGTTTGTGAATTTTGGGTAGGCCATATAAATGTGGTGGTTTACTATAGGATGGATTGATAATTTTTTTTCAGCATATGTGAAATTTTTTAAGTGTTTCGATATAACTTTTTTGACTTTATTCTCTGTAACATTAGTTGGGTCTTTATTGATTTTGGGATATTTATCAGTATCGTTGATAATATCCAACAGTTTTATTTTTATATTCATCTGAATCCATTATAACTGTGGCGTTTCCTTTATCGGCAGGTAAAATTTTTATATTCATATCATTTTTCATGAATTAATTGTTTTTTTTTTTCATCATTATTCAGATTTGAATTTAATTAACACAGCAAAATGAATCCTTTGGATAATACTGATTTTTCACTTTCACTCAAATTTCGCGATAATAAATTGAACAACCGTTTGTTGATGAAGTTATTACTGATCTTCGTTATGTTGGTTCTTTGGTGTTTTTCTTTCATTGAATTTGTTGGAACTTGGAATCAGATCCTTTGCTTCTTTGGTATTCCTTGGAATAGAAAAATTGACGCAATGGAAAATATGTTCACTAGCTGTTCCCTGGATAAATTTTGGAACATAATTTCTTCTAAGTAATTTCGGAATTACTTTTTATCTCTATATTGCACATGAAGGTGAGGCTATTTTTTTTTTGCGATACAAAGACGGGACACATAATAATAATATATTAATAATAATAATAATAATAATAAATAAGCCCTCAGGGGCTCTGGAATGGTAAGTTCTAGAGTACGGGCTTAGCAAACCCGAGGTACCCGAGCTAAACCTGGCAGTAGGTATAAAATGCAACCCATAATGATGGTGCAATTAAGGAGTAGAAATATTGAGTCGCTGCCTGAGGATCGTCAGGGCATGTCTGGAGCTGGCGCTGGACATGACAGCATGCGGGACGTCAGTGGCAGGGCGCTGAGGAGGCGGGCCCCTGTCATACAAAACACTACAGCTCAACAGGAAGAACCAAGGAGGCAAACAACAGCAGTGCCACCCCCTACAAATAGTGCTACGCAGGATCTTCAACCAGCGTTCACTCAAGCAGGGTTACCCAGAAGACGCATGAAATGGACAAGTTGTATCAATGAAACGATCATGCGCATCTACTATAAAATAACAAACCTGGGTCAAGAACTAACTGGATACAGACAACGGTTATTCAATGAATTCAAGCGATGTTTTCCAGATCTACAAGTAACTGAACAGAGGATAGCTGACCAATATCGCGTAATCCTCAGAAACAAACTTATATCAGAAGACAGATTGCAGGAAATTAAAAATGAAGTTGTCAATGAATTAAACAACGAAGAAAACCATAATAGGGAAGAACACACAACTTCTGGAAACAGAGAGCACAACCATGGAGCAACACATGAAGAAAGAACAACTGAACTCCAATTACCGCTCCAAGAAGATATTCAAACGGACGACGAAACACAGAATGAACATTCATCACCTCAGGTTCATACCTCGGTAGAAACTGCCCATAAATTTCGAACGAAGAACGACAAGCTCTAGTGGAACGTCTTGAATCAGCAATGCACAGATTATTCACCGAATACAACGGCACTGATCCACTCTCCAGACCAACACTACCTAGGATCAGATCATCCAAAAAGCTTGCAGTCATCCTCAAGATAATGAACACTGATGTCATACCAAAATTCCTTTCAATGGCAACACAACTGGAAACGATCCATCTCATCCTTTATTGTGCCGCAACAACTGTAGTGGAAGTGCTGGGCATGAAGACCAAACCAAGACAGCACTCAAATCAACCCTGTCCACAACCTCGCCTACCTCACTGGCAAAGGAGGCTGGAGGAAAAAGTTCAACGCTGTCGGCAGGACATAGGAAGGCTGACACAATATGAAAATGGCATCAGAACAATCAAGCTGAAATCGTTGGTGGAATCGATATCTATCGAAATCGCAAGCACTCAAGCTATGAAGAAGAAAACACAACAGTAAAGCAGTGCATCGACACACTGAAACAAAAACTCAGTGTCTACTCCGAGAGATTGCGAAGATATAAAGAGAGCAACAGGAGGAAGCAAGATAACATCTCCTTTGAAAACTCGGAGAAAAATTTCTACAGACATCTGGATGGAAAACAACAGAACTCCCCAAACATCTATCCGAATAAGGATGACATGGAAAAATTCTGGACCGAACAACTGTCAACACCTACTACTTACAACAAAAATGCCGAGTGGATAAAAAACGAAGAGAAAACTCAAACCAACACCGCACAAATGTCCCTTACGGTCATCACAGAACAAGAGCTTTCGGATATTCTCAAAGAAATGCACAACTGGAAATCACCTGGACCAGACGGGCTCCACAGTTTTTGGCTGAAAAAATTCAACTGTTTGCATAGTAATTTAACTAACGCAGTTAATGAAATTCTACGAGATCCAGAGAGTATGCCCTCCTTCCTGACAGAGGGTATAACTTATCTTCTGCCAAAAAATCACCAAAGTACAGACGATCCAGCAACGTACAGGCCAGTGACATGCCTGCCAACTATGTACAAGCTCATAACATCTTGCATTACACGTCGACTATACTCCCATTGCGAACGAAATAATATAATTGCATCAGAACAGAAGGATGCTCCAGAGGTGCAATGGGATCCAAAGAACAACTGATAATCGACTCTATAATCTGCAACCAAGCCCATAAGAAGAGGAGAAATTTGTTCACGGCTTATCTTGACTACAAGAAAGCTTTCGACTCCATGCCGCATGAATGGCTCATAAAAGTTTTAGAGATCTATAAAGTAGATCCAAGAATAGTGAGCTTTCTCAAAACAGTTATGTCAACTTGGCGAACTAACATCGAAATCAGCGGAACAGGCATAAGAACTGGCACAGTATCCATCAGGAGAGGAATTTTTCAAGGAGACTCTTTGAGTTCATTGTGGTTCTGCATGGCAATGAACCCGTTATCAACTATTTTAAAATCCTCCAGAAAGGGATTCAACCTGAAAGGCAACACTAGCAATATGTTGATTAACCATCTTTTATACGTCGATGACTTAAAACTGATTGCAGCAAACAGAGACCAACTAGAGTGCCTACTACGACTAGTGGAGATGTTTTCCAAAGACGTCAGCATGAACTTTGGACTGGACAAATGTCGTTCCCTAAATATAGCAGGAGGGAAAATCCAACAGACACCTCTCACCTTATCTAACGGAGAAGAAATAAAGGCAATGCTGGCAGGTGATCTATACAAATACCTAGGTATGAAGCAATGTCAAAGGATAGACCAACGAGTGATGAAGGACGAACTAACAGCAGAGTTCACCAGAAGAATGAGGAGCGTTCTGAAAACGAAACTGAACAGCAGAAATCTCACAAAAGCTGTTAACACCTACGCTTGCTCAGTTCTCACCTACTCTTTCGGAATAGTAAAGTGGAGTAATACAGATCTCGATCGTCTCCAACGGAAAATGAGAACACTATGTACAAAGGCCAACAAGCATCATCCTAAATGCTGTGTTGAAAGAACAACAATTCCAAGAACTCAAGGCGGACAAGGCTTTGTGGACATAAAGAAAATGGCAGCTGAACAAATAAACAACTTGAGAAATTATTTTATAGATAAAGCAAACACATCGGACTTACATAAGATACTGATTGAAGCAGATTGTTCAACACCTCTATTACTAAGCGAGCACCCTCATGAAAACACCACACAGACGGATAGTGATAAAATTCAAAGATGGAGAGAAAAGCCCCTACATGGAAGACACCTGAACGAGGTCACCCAGGAACATGTCGACATTCCTGCGTCGAACTACTGGCTGACTTCTGGAAGATTGTTTCCTGAGACAGAAGGTTTCCTCCTTGCCATTCAAGATCAAGTAGTGCAAACTAAAAACTATCAGAAATATATCATGAAGGATAGGAGCCTCACCGACGATAGATGCCGCTACGGATGCCAAACATCAGAAACAATCCAACATATTACAGGAGGCTGCCAAATGTTTGCTGGAAATGAATATAAGAGTCGACATGATGCAGTTTGTAAAATACTTCATCAGGAACTCGCCATCCAACTGAAGATTCTGCAGTCCGAAACAATTCCATATTATAAGTATCAGCCTGAAGTAATACTGGAGAACAACCTTTACAGGTTATACTGGGACCGCACAGTACTTACAAATTTAACAGTTGCTAATAACAGGCCAGATATAATCCTAGTGAAGAAAAAGAGAAGAGAGCAATACTTATAGACGTAGCCATCCCGAACAACAACAATCTACGTCAAAAATATGCTGAAAAAATATCGAAATATCGAGAGCTTGAACTTCAGATTAAAAGGCAGTGGGGAATGTCTAGTACCAGAACCATTCCCATTCTCATATCAACCACAGGAATTATTCCTAAGAGCCTCAAGTCCAACCTCAAGGAGCTAGATTTGGATGAAAACCTGTTTAAAGTAATGCAAAAAGCAGTACTTCTTGGTACTGCTAGAACGGTAAGGAAGTTTGTAGGTCACGATGGACACCAGGAACAACCATGGAGGGAAACATTGCAAAACCAACTACCACGACATCAACCGAGAGATCCAGGACCAAGCAACGAAGGACGAACAACCCAGGACCCAGGAGAAGAAGAACACCGAAGACCTCAGAGCTCAATCCCCCTGATACTTGCTATCCGGGATGAGTGAATGTTCCCCTTAGTAGGGAGTGTGATAGCCGATCGCTAGGGGGTGTGAAAAATCACACCCTTTCTACGCTAATAGGCTCAAGTCGATAATAATAGTTTATTAATCCTTTTAGACATAATACATTTATGTATAGGACAAGTCAAACAAAAGATAAGATATTTAAAATATCAACAAGTTTTCTCACCAGGTATCATGACTGTGTAGTAACATTTTTTTAACAATAATTCCTTAACTACTTTTCTAAATCTAATTACATCGGTGAGTGATTTCATGATAAAGGCAGATGATGAAAAGTTTGATACATGGGAGCAGATTCAAACTTTGCAGTCCTATGAATAGGAAAATTTAATGTACCCTTATTTCTAGTTTCGTGAGAATGAAAGCTTGAAAGTTTTACAAAATTGCCTTCATTCTCCTTCACGTATACAAGACATCTCATAATAAAATAGAGGCAACAGTAAGAATACCATTCTCTAGGAAAATAGAACGGCAAGAAGATCGTGCAGCGCAGTCGAATATAAGGCGAATTATTCGCTTTTGAATGATGAAAACTCGGCCGATGTCGAAGAATTGCCCCATAGAAGGATGTTGTAACTAAGGTGACTGTACACTAAACTGTAATAGACACTTAAAAGAGCGCTTAAAGGGAGCGAATTTTTAATTCTGCTCAAAGCATAGTAGGAGCAATTAAGTTTTTTTGCAACGTGTTCAATATGTGCATCCCACCTCAGATGTCGATCTATATGAATACCTAGGAATTTTGTGGACGGTCTACATGGAATGGTCGCATCCAGATGACGAATAGTTAGTGAACCCTGATCATTATCTGAAAGGGAGAAGTGAACGCATACCGTTTTTTCAATATTTATCACAATACTATTCAGATGGCACCATTCTCTGAAGTTTTGCACGAGCAGTTCACATAGTCTCTGCAACCATTAAGACAATAAATAACACCAATCATTCTTTGAAATTAAAGCGGCATTTCTATAAAGATACCCCATGTGTATTTAGCGACAATTGAAAGAATATTGCCACACAATACTAGCAAATACCAAACAATGCCAGAAAATTCCAAACAATGCCATCAAATGCCAATCAATTCCACATATGTCGGCAATGCCAACCAATGCCATTGGCAATGCCCGATGTTGTACCTACACCATATTTACCCCTCGTCGATGTTTTCGTTTCCGTATTTTGTTAGATTTCATATAAATTTAAATTATTCGGCAATGTATCACTTAGTCTTAGATATTTTTTTCTATATTTCATTTGATATCTTCAATTTTTAAATGATGATAATAATAAAATGCAACATTCACACAATTCGTCGTATTGTTGTTGAACAGCCAATATAAATTATTTCTTGTATCGAAAAACTTCGGAAATAACATTTCAGACCAGAGTTGACTGATTTGGATTATCATGGAGCTGAGCAATGACAATCCTGGAAAAAACACATCAATATGCGTTAAACAAATGTCTCTGCTCTACTATTCCAACATATACTATTTAGATTTCCAGAAAATACGATAAACCAAAATTGCACATGATGTTCAAATATTTCATTCTCCCCCCTTCTCATCATATGACATTCATATCGGGATAACATGACATTTATAATACAATTATATTTATGGCCCATGTTCCTGCATCAAATTCATCATAGTAATGGAAGTTGATCCGACATTTTTAATTTCAGGAGAGTGCGGTCATGGAAGTCCTTGCGAGCAGCTCTGCTATGAACTCCACGATGGCATGTACGAGTGTGATTGTAGACAGGATTACGTGCTTAGAGAGGATGGTTACAGCTGTGCTGGTAAGTACAGCCATTTAAATTCCAGCTGTCCATTAACCAGAACGAAAATTGATGTTAACGTTTAATAAACCTAGGAATTGATGTTAGCTTTCAATTTGAAGTTTTTATGAGCGGAATGTAGTAATGCTGTAGGAGTCTACAGAAGATCAACGCTGGCTTGAATGCTAAACACTTTTATGAACTTCTTCTTCTTCCAGTGCCTATCCGTTCCGAATGTTGGTTATCATACATGCTAATTTCACTTTGCTCGGTAGTGTCCACATCATACCAGGTTCTGAGCTTTTTCAACCATGAAATTCGTCTCCTTCCAACACCTCGTTTTCCCATCACTTTGCTCTGCAATATGGTCTGCAGTGACTGAATTCTGTTTTAATTTCTCATTATGTCCCCAAGGTATTGGAGTTTCCGATTTTTACAGTTTCCACCACTTCTACGTTTTTACCTAACCTTCTGAGAACTTCCTGGTTAGCTATGTGATCTATCCACGATATCTTCAACAACATCTCGAAGACTCGAATGCCTCAATCTCTTTGTTGTGGCTTGAGTAATACCCGTACTCATAGTCGATGCTCCGTCAGTTCTCGTACTCAAGCAGTTCTCAAGCATTCCTTTTCATCTCATAGTACTCAAGCAATACTTCGTCGATGCTCAGCTACCGACCAACCTTGAGACGTGCTCGGACGTCGAACTGTCATACAAATTGCCAATATTCAAACTTCAAAATGTTTTTTTATCCTCAACAAGAGGATGATGTGCTACCAAATTAGCTAGCAGAATCTTTTCTTTTTCGGTATAGGCAATTATCTTGGCCATTTTTACTTCAATAAGTAGACTAACGCAGATAAAATATGAAAACGCAAAAATATCCAATTTGAAATTTCAAAATATAAATGGCGGATTTTCATGGCAACTCAGCAGTGATATCACAGAAAAAAGTAAAAATAACCAGATTCCGACGATGTTCGAATTCTCCGCCGCGTTTGCCGAAGGTTTGTTTATGAGATACGATCGTCGCTAAGCATGCTAGCTCGTCTCCGCCGAGAACGGCTTGAGTATGAGCACAGAACATACAATATAAGTATGAGATTGAGATCTGACGAAGCATCGACTATGAGTACGGGCACTAGTGTCCACGATTCTACCACAGAAACACTCTGTGTTCTGTGATTCTACACCGTAGAACAAGACGGAGAAGACATAGCAACGCAGGAGTCTTATTTTGGTGTTATGTGATGGCTTGTAAACAAATTTTTCATCCTCCCGAACGATGATCTGGTTTCCTCAATTCTGCAGCGTATTTCCCGCGAAATTTAATTTCTGTGAGTCCTCTTCATTAAACAATCAAAACAAAAGTTTAAGGAAATGAAAACAACATTAACAGAAATCATCAGTTTTTATGGGTTTCGGAATCTGATATCATTATGAAATTGATTGATTGATTAGATTGTGGTTACAGCCGTCTTTAACCAGAACGAAATTGATGTTAACGTTTTCTTCCAAATTGAAGTTTTTATGAAAAGAATGTTATGATTCTGAAGGAGTCTACAGAAGATTAACGCTGACTTGAATGCAAAACACCTTCATAAACACTGAAATTCAATATTTGTGAGACCTCTTCATTTAACAATCAGAACAAAAGTACAGCCATCTAAATTCCAGCTGTCCATTATCCAGAACTAAAATTGATGTTAACGTTCGATAAATCTAAAAATTGATTTTAGCTTCGATTTGGAGTTATTATATGCAGAATATAATAAGTCTGTAGGAGTCTAGCGAAGATCAGCTCTGGCTTCAATGCTGAACACTTTCAAAGAATACCGAAACTTCACTTTGTAAGACCTCTTCATTGAACAATCAGAACAAAAGTTTTATGAAATGAAAACAACATTAACAGAAATCTTCAGTTTTATGGATTTCGGAATCTGATATCATTATGAAATTGATTGATTGATTATAATTATGGTTACAGCGGTTTAAACTCCAGTGCCCATTAACCAGAACGAAAATGATGTTAACTTTTAATATACCTAGGAATTCATATAAGTTGCCAATTTTAAGTTTTAGGAGCATAGTAAGTTTGTAAGAGTCTAGCTAAGATCAACTCTGGCTTCAATGCTGAACACTTTCATGAATACCGAAACTTCACTTTTGTAAGACCTCTTCATTGAACAATCAGAACAAAAGTTTTATGAAATGAAAACAACATTAACAGAAATCATCAGTTTTATGGATTTCGGAATCTGATATCATTATGAAATTGATTGATTGATTAGATTGTGGTTACAGCCGTTTAAACTCCAGTTGCCCATTAACCAGAACGAAAATGATGTTAACTTTTAATATACCTAGGAATTCATATAAGTTGCCAATTTTAAGTTTTTAGGAGCATAGTATGTTTGTAGGAGTCTAGCTAAGATCAACTCTGGCTTCAATGCTGAATACTTTCATGAATACCGAAACTTCACTTTTGTAAGACCTCTTCATTGAACAATCAGAACAAAAGTTTTATGAAATGAAAACAACATTAACAGAAATCATCAGTTTTATGGATTTCGGAATCTGATATCATTATGAAATTGATTGATTGATTAGATTGTGGTTACAGCCGTTTAAACTCCAGTTGCCCATTAACCAGAACGAAAATGATGTTAACTTTTAATAAACCTTGGAATTGATATAGGCTTCCAATTTTAAGTTTTTATGGGCATAATAAGTTTGTAGGAGTCTAGCGAAGATCAACTCTGGCTTCAATGCTGAATACTTTCACGAATACCGAAACTTCACTTTTGTAAGACCTCTTCATTGAACAAGCAGAACAAAAGTTTATTAAATGAAAACAACATTAACAGAAATCATCAGTTTTATGGATTTCGGAATCTGATATCATTATGAAATTGATTGATTGATCAGATTGTGGTTACAGCCGTTTAAACTCCAGTTGCCCATTAACCAAAACGAAAATGATGTTAACTTTTAATAAACCTAGGAATTGATATAAGCTTCCAATTTTAAGTTTTTAGAGCATAATAAGTTTGTAGGAGTCTAGCGAAGATCAACTCTGGCTTCAATGCTGAATACTTTCACGAATACCGAAACTTCACTTTTGTAAGACCTCTTCATTGAACAATCAGAACAAAAGTTTTATGAAATGAAAACAACATTAACAGAAATCATCAGTTTTATGGATTTCGGAATCTGATATCATTATGAAATTGATTGATTGATTAGATTGTGGTTACAGCCGTTTAAACTCCAGTTGCCCATTAACCAGAACGAAAATGATGTTAACTTTTAATAAACCTAGGAATTGATATAAGCTTCCAATTTTAAGTTTTTATGAGCATAATAAGTTTGTAGGAGTCTAGCGAGATCAACTCTGGCTTCAATGCTGAATACTTTCACGAATACCGAAACTTCACTTTGTAAGACCTCTTCATTGAACAAGCAGAACAAAAGTTTTATTAATGAAAACAACATTAACAGAAATCATCAGTTTTATGGATTTCGGAATCTGATATCATTATGAAATTGATTGATTGATTAGATTGTGGTTACAGCCGTTTATACTCCAGTTGCCCATTAACCAGAACGAAAAATGATGTTAACTTTTAATAAACCTAGGAATTGATATAAGCTTCGAATTTGAAGTTTTTATGAGCATTATGAGTTTGTAGGAGTCTAGCGAAGATCAACTCTGGATTGAATGCTAAACTCTCTCATGAATACCGAAACTTAATAGTCCGGGAGACAGGTGCAAATTTGGTCAGTCATTTCCTCTCGAGAGAAAATTGGTGAGATGCATCAGAGAGTAGTAAGAAGAAGCTTCATGAACGTCAGCTGCGGCGAGGCCGGTGGGTTGAGCGGCGGCGGCCTCCAGAAGTTCCAGAAATGTAACATCTTCACGTCACTTTTTCCACTATGAAAGCACCGAAATACGGCTTCAGTTCAGTCTTTAAATCACCTTTGAACATTCTCATAACGATTCGATTATTATTCAAGGTACATTGAATAATTTATATAAAAACATCGAAATTCTAGAGGTGCCTTATATCCACAAATTCGAACGATAGCTTGCCGTTCTCCTAGGTAGGTTTGGCACTAACGCATATTCTTTCAGGCGAATATGATACGATGCTTTCCCGCCATCATTTGAAATGTCACTCGCTGAAATACGGAGCAGTAATGCCAAACTTTTCTCGAAAAACGGCAGGCTTTTCCTCGAATTTGTCATTATGTGGTACCTCTTCAATTTCAATGTTTTCATATCGATTCTTGAATGAACCTGAAATGAAACTATTCGAATCGTTATGTAAATGTTCAAAGGTGATTCATAGATTAAATTGGAGCCTAATGCTCAGTTGCAGGAACGTCCATTAAAATTTAAAGGTCCATTAAACTCTTAATCCTCCATTATTACAAGGAACTAATGGAGGATTAAGGGTTTAATGGACCTTTAAATTTTAATGGACGTTCCTGCAACTGACACTAAGGCTATCATCTGAACGTTCAGATGATGGGCGTTCAAAATACATGTAGTTGTAAACGCGCGTTAGCAACACGCGCGTTGAGCGCATCATCTGAACGTAGCCTTATTTCGGTGTTTTCATAGTGTAATAAGTGACGTGAAGATGTTACATTTCTGGAACTTCTGGAGGGCGCCGCCGCTCAACCGTGATGTTCACGAAGTTTCTTCTTACTACCCACTGTGCATCTCACCAATTTTCTCCCGAGAGAAAATGTCTGACCAAATTTGCTCCTGGCTTCCGGTTCTTTGAGAAATTTTCATTAAACAATCATGTCGTTTCGACATAAGTTCGTCACACGTTTTTTATCATTATTACGAAATTGAATTCGATATTCAGGATGACATACCGCTGTTGAAATCTATGGGAGATGATTACCCTGCAATAGGGTCCTGTAGCGGTCTTAGAAAAACAGATGATTCGAAAAATCATCACTTGGAAGGCCAGATCTGGTTTAAAACACCCTTCTGACCGAAGAGCAAGAATTAAGTATTTCGTATTGGAATATTGAAGATATTTCTTCAAATAATTTCAATTTTGTAAAAACGGCGAGACATGGTTTTCTCTACTGGGGTTTTCCCATGAGCTTTGGTATCATACGCAGACTAGTATCAATGGTACCCCGATTTGGGCTAACCTCAGTTGGAACTTTTTCGTTTCGTGTATTGTATTTTGTAAGCTCTGAATTGAAGAGAATGTAGAGGCTGTTTCTTAGGTAAATGAACATACGGCAACCAGAGCTAGAGCTACCCTAGGTGAGTCTAAAAAACCATATATGACAAGTCTAATAAATTTCATGACCAAGAGACAGGGTGGTTCATGTATTCATCGAAAATTTCAAATTCCCATAACTTATGAACCAAGCTATATCCTAGTCGGTCGATATTTGGAACTCATGATTCCCTTCCATGAGTCGATCGATTTAAGTTTAAATCCCCCCAAAATTCCAGGTCCTTATTTGAGGAATATAGTTTTTCTTCCAAGCTAAGATTCAAAACCCTGTATATTAATATTTCGAAACTTGATTGAGATATTTGAAAGGAGCAGAAAATTTTCAATGGGTTACAGTAGACTTCATTGTCCCGCACGTCATTTTGCTCAAAGAAAGCTTTCGGGAAAGATTGATATGTGTACAGGGTGTCCAAACAAGATGCCGTAAGTTCGGAAACTTCATCTCTAACTGATTTTATGACATGAAGTTCCTATGAACTATGGGTCTCTGACCCATTGTTTCTGAGATACAAGGTGTTGACATTTAGGGAAAAAATTGGTTTTTCGGAAATATTGTCGAAATCTCACAAGATTTGTGTTTACCTTTTGGTAGGTTATGAAAACTTATAAAAAAATAATTTCTTCAATAAAAATTATTTCTAATTTTTCTGTCCGAATAAATTTGATGAAAAAATGGTACGCCAATGCTTCTTTTTTTCAAACTTAAAATTATTTTCGTAACCACCACATTATTCACAGTGAGAATGGTATGTTGAGTTTTTTACTTGCGACGAATGATTTCTGAGATAAAAAATTAAATTATTCGTCACATGTAAAAAACACAAGATACCAATCTCATTGTGAATCATATGGTGATAACGAAAATAATTTTAAATTGAATAAAAGCATTACTTTACCATTTTTTCACCAATTTATTCAGACAGAAAACTGTACGTACGTCACACATGAATATTAAAAATAATTTCGATTGAAAAAAAGGTGTTTTGATGAGTTCTTATAACTACCAGAAGCAGAAAACACTTATAAGGTTTCGAAAATATTTCCGAAAAACCAATTTTTTCTCCCTTAATTTCAACACCCTATATCTCAGAAACAATACGTCAGAGACCTATAGTTCATAGGATTTTCATGTCATAAAATGATACCTACAAGGATGAAGATCTCGAATTTACTGCACCTCATTCGAAAACACTCATGTACATGTACATATCAATCTTTCCCTGAAGCTTTCTTTGAGCGTCCGTATTTTTCAAATACGGACCTGAAATCTATGGGAAATTTAAATATAAATCGATCGACCTGTGGAAGGAAATCATGAGTTCCAAATATCAACCGAAAATTTATTGGAAATTGAAAACTGTGGTGTATACATGACCACCCTATCTCGGTTATGGAGTTGATAAGACCTATCATGTAAGGGTTTTTTAGACTCGCCTTGGGTAGCACTAGCTCAGGTAACCGTATGTTCATTCATTTACCAATGAAACACCCTGTATATATTAAACAATCAGAACAAAAGTTTTATGGAATGAAAACAACATCAATCGAAATGATCAGTTCTATGGATCTCGAAATCTGCTTTCATTGTGAAATTGATTGACTGATTAGATTGTGTTCGATTGGCACCGTGTTTACCTTGCTGCACTGCGACCAGTGAGGTCTTTTGTGCGCTACCATACTAGAGTTACATTTTGTCCATGAATTTATCTCCTTTGCAAAGTTGATTAAAGACTTCGCTCTTTTGTTGAATGACGCCAAGGTAGCCCCTCCCAGTAGAGTAAGTCTCACCAATATAATGCATTGGTATAATTAGTGCTCGGTGATTTCTGCGACCCACATAATCTACAGATATCGGAGTTTTCTCTACCGATGTTTTGCAGGTGATACCTATTTAAAAAAAAACAGGGACCTGCGAGAAGCTCAGTAAGCAGCATAGAGGTAGGATAGTATAGAGTTGCCATCATTGAAATAAACGTGGTATCAGATGCGCCATATTACTACCACCTAACGTCAAATTTGACAATCGTTGAATTTTCTGGAGGAATTGTGATTCTTGCGCCTGTTTCTGATTAAATTGTGATTTTTTTACTCAATAATATACAATAAATGGTATCGTGCACTGTAAGGCTTTCTCCAGCAGAAGAGACAGATAAAAAGAAAATTAGAGGAAAAACATATCACAGGTAGGGATGAGTACTGAACAGATCCGCATTCCAAATTTTTGCTAGTCTTTCTTAGTAATCTGATATCTTCTTTATGTGTATATTATCACCTGAAGAAAAATTGTTTATTTGATATTCAATTGACCTTATTTGAACAGGATTCCTAAAGTCGTATTTTTGGAGGAAATTTGTGAACAGAAAAAACTGGCAACTTAATTCAATCATGAACTTTCCGCCAGGTTGGTCCCCGACTTAGCCCTGCCCAGTGGTACTATTTTTCTTACTCAATTGTATATCATAGTGTCTCTTCTCTTTTAGATCTCGATGGTAAGCAGCCTAAACTCGTTTTTTTATGCAATAAATCTTGTTGAGCCCTTTCTTTTAATGGTGCAATCAGTCTTTTTTTCTTGAATGACATGATGTGTTCATCCAGTGAGAGTGCCTCTCTCTTTTATCCTATTCATCGACATCCGTCCCAACAGTGTGTCTGATAACCAACAGGAGGACACAGGTCCGGTGAAGAGATTGTTACCTCTTTTTGCAAGAGCTCCAGCTATTTCATTTCCCGCCATCTTCTGGTGGGCTTCAAACTAGATCTAGCTTGTTGTACTACACCACCTGATCAACGGCCCTCAGTTGCCTTTGTGCCATCTGACTACCAAAGGAAATGCAAATTCTGGCTCCCTTCTAGTGTCTCGATAGACAGACTTACGGAATAGCGAAGGAAGCTGTTTTTAATTTACATCAATTTAAATGATTCTATTCTCAATTTAGTTAGGATAAAGCCTGGTTCTCAGAGCTTCGACGTGGAGCTCGCGACAGTTATTCCACCAATCAGAGAATATCAACAAAACTTTCCCCTGACCCCCTCCTTTTGGTTTCTGATGGTTGTCAAAATCTGTAGCGACACGCCTCTTTTGTAGTTGAAATAAACCAACTTCACTTGTAATTCTGCGGCAGCGAGGGAGAAAAATAGGAGAAGTGGGGATTGTCGCCGGCTTCACGTCGAAGCTCTGAGAACCAGGCTTAAGACGAAGATGCAACAACCTTACTCCGAAGGAAGTGCTGACTGATTGTCTGATGAGAAATATTCATTAAGAATGTCGTGAAATCATTGTTTAAATTTCTTCTATTCTCAAAAAGTATTGTCACATTGAAACAACGAAAAACATGAGAAACACGAGTTTTAGTTCAGCCGGGTGAGGTGCTGGTGGCTGCCACCACGGTCATCTGCCCAGCTAACTTAGGAAAACTTCAAGAAACGATATAAAGTTGAAGAGAAAAATGGAAGTAAATAAAAACATCAAATAGATTTGTGAAGAGGCGCCGAATTTCAGAGGACATATGTAATATTGGACGACGAAAATAGCTAGAGAAATGGCGAGAAACAGCTGTGGTATTTCATGTTCCAAATTTACGTTATAATTGTCAGTTCTGAAGGAGATATTGTTGTAACGAAAAAGTGGTGACTTATTCTGAAAATTATAGAATGAGAAAGCTTCAGTGCATTGATACCATTAACTTCTCCGATTGATATTTAATCAACCCGCATTCCCCAATTCATTAGAAATTTATTAAGTTTTCGACCCCATAATTCATCATCAAAAACTAGTTCTTCACCGTAGAGTAGTACTAGATGACGGTTCTGATAAATCTTTCTCTCTGAACATAGCGACAAATATAGGTAGGAAACATTGATTTTGATCCATAATCAGTCCTAGAATCATTCCTTCACACTTGAATCTCACCTGGAATACAGCAAGACCTGTCTAAGAGAATATTCAGTAATAATATAAATAGTGAGTGGGAATAAATTGAAAACAATTTGGCAGATTTTTTGAAAACTTGTTGCCAGGCAATAGTCTCGAGAGCCATCAGGGCTCGAGTGGCTATTTCCAAATGGCAACAAGTTGGAACAAAATCTGTCAAATTATTTTCTAATTTATGAAACTCGCGAGTTATATTTGACAAGATTATTTTTTGTTGATTCCAATAAAAAAGATCAATAAAGCCATCTTAAAATCATTGAAAAATTTAATTCAATTAATTATTACAATATACGAAAATATCGTTGACACATTGTGAATATATTAAAAGAATTGACAATTCAAATAAGTAGGTACAATGAAAATTGTACATTATTTATTGAGGATTTGAAATTTGAAATTGCAACAATTCTGTATAAGAAAGTGCCACAGAACTTCGTGCTTTTTAGGATGTTTTGGTAAAAAATTTTTTGCATGTCTTGCATTCCGAGCATTTTTGAATTCTTTATCATGTAAAGGATCAAAGGACCTGTTATACTTATTAAGGATCACGAACTGATTGTTCCGTTCTATTTCACATTGTTTTTATTACTGCTTCTTTATAATTATTTCCGTCTTTTCTTTTTATGTTATGAGCCCAATCTTTAAAAATCAATGCCAGAGTAGCTGTTGTAGTAGATTGATCCAGAATTTAATTTCTTTCTTTGGTGACGGTCTTAAATTGTCTCCATATAGACTGATTACTTATTATAGTATTTTTCGAAGTAGTTTCTGAAATCTTTTTTTTTATCTGTGCATCAGAAAAGGTACTAAACCGATAACCTTCACCCATGTTATACATATATCGCGTTGGCACAATGAGGGCTACCGCGTATGAATTTTCCGCTAGAGGCGCTAGTGTTGCGTGAGGTCCACGAGAATTTGAATTGTCAAATATTCAAACGTAATTGTGAATCTGTATTCTGTTTATTTTCAATCTTTACGAGGATGTGAGGAGTTTCACATACATATTCAGATTAATAACAGCAAATATGAATCACGGATCAATGAATATCACTGCTTTGAAAGCGGTATTACAGAAGATAGTTGCCCAATTAAGCGGGCTAAAAGGAGAGCTAATTCAAAGGTGAGTTTGTTCAGAGTTTCAATACGCATTTCTTGCGGAAAGTATGCTTATTTATTGAGTTTAGAGTTATGGTTTTTCTTTTTACAGATCCAAATACTATGATAGGAATGATAATTCCAGTGGAAACGCATTATCATGATTTGAAATAAGTTTATTACAGAAGTAGATTATCATTTCGAGAGAAATTGCTTTTTATCCTACTTACATGATACCTGTGATAGCTGAAAAGTGTAAAAACTTGGAGTATAACAATAAAACCTCACACAATTCTTTCATTTCTCATTATAAGTGAATACATATATAGAAAAAACAGTATGTGCGAAAAGGAAAACCTCAGAGATCAATGTATACTAACTAATCACTAATCATTCATTTAAAGTAGGGTAATTTATTTATTTACACAAGTTCTTGATATATATTTTTACAGTAAATGTTTTCCTCGAGTTAGTGAGTTGATTGATAACAAACATGAAATGTTGTAGTTGTAAAATCCAGAGTAAAATTGTACCAATTAGATTTTCAATTCGAAGTAGGTATGTTTCTATTACTCTCAAGTTCCGACAAAAAGCAGTATCAGTTGAGCTCTCTTGACTACATATTGATTTTCCTTACAGTTGAAACGATTCTTGCATTTTCAAATTCTTTTCTGCGTTCAAGAACTCTCTCTACTAGTATTTATTCATATCTGTCCTCACCTTCCTGGTACCCAGAAAATTGGATAGGTATTGATTTCAGTTTTAATTTAGGAATAGCGAAATGAAAAATTTTCAACAGTAGATTACAAGTAATACAACTATGTATAACTAGATTTATTCAATTGTAAAAGTAAAGTGTCTGAAGCACATAATGTAATAGATTATTAGGTACTCACGGTTTTCTGTATTAGGATCGTTAGGTCACGTATTATAACCAGGGTGAAATGTTTTTCACGAAAAAAATAATGTTTTGAAGGAGTAAAAATCAGCTGCTTTAGGACAGTCCTATCGTTCCCTTTTTTTCTGAACAATACGGAACTGCACACCCTGCGGCATGCTCGAATTGTACAGTATTCAAGGAATAGAATGTACACTTTATTCACACGACACTTATAACACCGAACACTTATAAATATGAATTTGTTTTAATAATAATAAATCAATGACAGTACAAGGAACTTTGACAGGACCTCACGCAACAGAGTCGCCAACTAGCGAGGAAAAAACGGCAGCCCTCATTAGGTAATTATTTTGAAAAATTTTTTGCCTTATTAAAAACCCAATGAAATCAATCAATTCGGGTCATCTGATTGAACACAACCAATCACCGCGTGATTACACTGAAAAACAGCCCATGGGGTGAGATTTTCACTCTCGTTACCATGGATACATTATGATGCATTTCGATTTTGACGTTTCTATATTTGATATTTCAAAATGCCTAGATTTGGTTCCAACACTGACGAAAAAATATAATGAAATCATACAATCAAACATACCAATAAATACCGTTCGCAGGAAAAATTTGTTATGGGGAGCATTTATGGAGTTTTGTGATGAGAGAACGTATATATTAGATGGAAATAGGACACCAGAAGAATGGCATTTATTTTGAAAGATTGTGCTGTAAATATGAGAAAAAAAGATGGTACAGAGTTTGAAGAAGCAACAGTTAAAACCATGTGGTAATTAGCAAAAATTTTCTATCCGAATAACCCTCGAAATTGATAAATGCTCAAAAAATTTCTGTAAACAGATTTCTCAAGCTTGTTGCTTGTAAGAAACAGACCTCCGCCTGCGGCGTCGGTATGTTTCAAGCAACAAGCTTTCAAAATCTGTTATAGAATTTTTTTCGTGCAATTATCAATGTCCTTGGGTTTACTACTGAAAACTGACACTTGCTAGGCAAATAAAAGCCACAGTGATTATTCCCGAGAATAATCACAAGAGATTTATTCCCACTTTAATAATCACATAATGGGGAATTCCAGTCCACTTCAGAAAAAATATATTTGGCCTTATTGGGTTCCCACGTAACTCGTAATATTTAAAAAAAAATTTTTTTCATCAATTTATCACATATAAAAAAATTATTGAAAACATCAAAATTTTCCTACCGAATTCAAACACGATCAGTAGAAGAGGGAAATCGTGTGACGTTGGTGGCTTAACCGTGTTTTGATTGGTTGTACTCATCATGTTCTGCTGCTGATAAAAATAAATGACAGCATTGCCAAATCACAAAAAAAAAGAGGATCAGCTAGGAAAATACTCGCTTCATTTTCTATCATGGGTACATATTATTTAATTTTTGATTATTCGTTTTTAATTTTGTTCACGGATAATGAGATTTTCTACACAGGTAAGGAATTGGTATATATAAGCCAGTGCTCCCACTTTAAGAATCAATAATAATTATTACATGTTGAGAAGTGCAAGTTAGTGGTAAGAAAAATTTTGATTTGGCAACTGTGTGTAGTTCCATCTGCATCATTTTCTAGCTGTAAATATTTTGAACACAACTGAATTATTGAATGACTCTGATAATAATACTCACACATCAAAAAGATTTTCGCAGACAACATTGTGTCTATCAAGATCAACTCTTTTAGGAAGTTTCAAAGCTATTCTCCAGTTCTTTTGTAAGATTGAATTCCTCGGCACATGAATAAATATTTTATTCGGAGTATCCGTCATATTCTTACAAATCGGAACTAAACACTTTTTTACAACCATTTTCAAAACCAAAACCCAAACTCACCATAAATAAACAAATTCATATTCATACACAGACAAAACGTCGAATAATGACTAAAAAGGAGCACAGAACATAAATATAAAGGAGGTTATGGGCATAGATTATTAGATTTACTAAACGTAAGTTATTATTTCTATGGTTATGGGCTTTGTCCCCGCCATCACAAACTTAACCAATCATATTACGAATATGCCACCGACGTCACAGCAGAGGAACGTTTGAATTTACAGGTATTAAAATCACATTTTCAATATTGAATAATAAATCAGTTTTTCAAAATTCAGGGTGAATAAATGGTTACGACGGTGTTATAAACTGCCCTCTTTACGCCATGTGGAGAAAAGTGGATATTTTAAGATACTGGAATTCCCCATTGGTTGAAACTTACCCTTGTGACAAATAAAGAAGCAGTTCATTGGTTTTAAGAAATGTCAAAAAATAATCAGTAAAAAAACACTTCCCTAGCTCCGTATCTGACGACGATTTCGACGATTCTAAAATGAAATCGAGCTGATGTTTCCTATCAAAAATCAAAGCTGTTAATAACCTGGTTCATTTCTCCGGCATGAACGACATCAAATCATCAAAAATTGAAAATCATCTGCCAAACGATAGCGGCGGTGTGGGGAAAATAAATTTTGGACCTAAATCAATTGAAACACCGATGGTCAATTCGAGAAATATGACATCTCATCCATCAAACCGATCGCCTATTACCTACCAGACAGGTAGCACTCAAGCAACCTCACAATGATCCCAAATTTTCGATATCACAAATCAACAGATACGACACGCAGTAACGTTAGAAATTCTCATTTCGCTAACTGCTACGAACAGCACTTCCCGTCTCTTCAAACTTCGAAAAGTCAAATAATTTTCTTCTGCTTCATTCCCATTCGTTTCGAATAACCAGACAATCAATAAAAAATATCTCTTTCTGCCATTTCTAAACCAATTAAATCTGCTCCAAACAATTTAGAGACGCCATAATATCAGAGAAAATCG
>CM024240.1:8670730-8721583 GCA_013421045.1 Propylea japonica
TGTAGAGGACATCAGGAGAATAATTTTGCCTTATACAATATATCACGTTTTCAGAGCATAAGCGAGCTACAAGGTGTCAAACGCCAATTTTGAGCAAGATTCTTATGAGTGTGGTCAGTTATGTATAACACTTAGAGTAACGGTTTTTGGTCAAATCTGAGTATTTTCGGGTCCTCTATTCAGAAAAATTGTCGAACTCCGAAAAAAATTCATAAAATGGAGGAAGACCTGCAATGTTCCTAATTTTTTTTGCGGTTGTCGAATTGACTTTTATTTTCTGAAGGAACACAATTTTCTAAGAATTTCTATGAAATAATTTTTTCAAAAATCGAACACAAATTTTTTTTACATGTCTACAGCGATGAAAAAATTTCACTCGAAATGAATGAAATTGTCTACCATTGTACTTCTTGAATTATCAATCACGAATATAAAAACAGAATTGTAAAATATCGAACGGTTTCGTTACTACAGTCATTCAAATGTTTCGTTCAGACCTCTGAAATAAAAAAAAAAAGTTTTGAGTTCAAGAGTCAAAATAATTAAATTATTGGCATGTCCAAACATTCTAGATTAATTAATAAAAAAAATTCAGTGAAACCTAGTTGGCATTCGAACCGTCGTATATGTATTAAATATGGAAATAGCACTGTTCTTAGGATAATAATATTCGTTGCCAGGCAACGGTAGTTCGTAGTTCATAGAGTTTGACTGGTATTTGAATTTCAGTGAATATAATTTAGCCCATGGAGGTAAAGCAAGTGGAGGGAGCCTAACGTTTGACAAGTGTCACGTAAACAAAACAACACAAAACAAAGGAGGGACACACCAATATGGCCGACTTCGAACTTTTTAAACGTTGAATTTCATTATTTGTGCCTCATTTCTTGTTCATTTTCTCTACAATTTGTAGCAGAAAGATATTGAGTGTTAGTTAAAAGTGGTTTCTTATTCAGTGAATGGGTGCTTTAATGAATCCAAAAATTCCCGCCACAAAGTTGCCCATACCAATATGGCCGAACTATGTGACACTTTTGGAACAAAGGAAATATATGATATGCTCCCTCTCCTTCCTTTACCTCCATGATTAAGCCAGTAATCAAACTCTATGAAATACGAACTACCGTTGCCTAGCAACGAATATGTTATCCCAAGAACAGTGCCATTTCCATATTCAACACATACGACGGCGATGGTTCGAATCCCAACTAAGTTTCACTGATTTTTTTTTATAAATTAATCTTGAATGTTTAGACATGCCAATAATTTAATTATTTTGACTCTTGAAGTAAAAAAAAAATTTTTTCATTATTTCAGAGGTCTGAACGAAACATTTGAATGACTGTAGTAACGAAACCGTTCGATATTTTACAATTCTGTTTTCATATGCGTGATTGATAATTCAAGAAGTATGATGGTACAAAATTTCATTAATTTCGAGTGAAATTTTTTCATCGCTGTAGACATGTAAAAAAAATTTGTTTGATTTTTGAAAAAAAATTTTCACAGAAATTCTTAGAGAATTGTGTTCATTCAGAAAATAAAAGTCCATTGAACAACAGCAAAAAAAATTAGGAACATTGCAGGTTTTCCGCCATTTTGTAAATTTGTTGTCGGAGTTCGTAAACTTTTTTGAATAGAGGACCCACAAATAATTAGATTTGACCAAAAGCCGCTACTTTGAGTGTTATACATAACTGACCACACTCATAAGAATCTTGCTCGAAAATGACGTTTGACACCCTGAATCTCGCTTATGCTTCGAAAACGGACCGGCGGTGTGAAAAGAGCGGCCAAAATACACGGAAACGCCCGAGCGCTGGAACCAGTGGCGTCCGCATCGATCTAGTTTATTCATATGAATTCGACTAGATATTGAAGAAATAGGTTAATGATTAGTGGAATTAAGCCTTTCTTCATAATATATATTCGTTTTAATGAAAATAAAGCAAGAACTATTCAAATCAGGCTCTATCTACTGCATTCTAGTGAACTCAAAGATGACGTTCCGAAAATAACGAAAGCGTGATCCTTGCATCAACAAATTTGGCAGGAATATTCTTTGGGGTATTATCATTTGAAATCGGGAAAAAAATTTGACTTGCGATGGGGTTCAGGGGTCGAAATTTCAACCCTTAGCGTTCACGTCCGTTTTTCCAAGGAAAAGCTTGATCCTTGCATCACCAAATTTGGCAGTAATATTCTTCAGGAAATTATCATTTGATATCGAGAAAAAAATTTGACTTGCGATGGGGTTCAGGGGGTGGAAATTTCAACCCTTAGCGTTCACGTCCGTTTTTCCGAGGGAAAGCTTGATCCTTGCATCACCAAATTTGGCATAAATATTCTTTAGGGCATTGCGTAGAGATATCGAAAAAAACATTTCACTTGCGATGGGGTTCAGGGGTAGAAATTTCAACCCTTAGCGTTCATGTCCGTTTTTCCGAGGGAAAGCGTGATCCTTGCATCACCAAATTCAGTAGAAATATTCTTCAGGACATTATAATTGGATATCGAGAAAAAAATTTGACTTGCGATGGGGTTCAGGGGTGGAAATTTCAACCCTTAGTGTTAAGTCTTTGAACGCAAGTCCCCCAGATCGACGCTCAGTACTAGTAAACGGACAGGGTGAATTTAGTTAGTACTCCACCTACACATTAAATCACAACGAACTCCCAGACCACAAGGGTAGACAACGACAAGCTGTAAATATTAGTTAAGTTTAAAATAAATACAGTCCACTGTACGAAGTGAGTTTCGTTTTTCCACAAATACTGTGCAATAGTATACAAGGTCGAACTAACTCCCAACATCGGGACACAACAATACACTTAGCGTTCACGTCTGTTTTTCCAAGGGAAAGCTTGATCCTTGCATCACCAAATTTGACATAAATATTCTTCAGGACATTATCATTCGATATCGAGAAAATAGTTTGACTTGCGATGGGGTTCAGGGGTGGAAATTTCAACCCTTAACTTTCACGTCCGTTTTTTCAAGGGAAAGCTTGATCCTTGCATCACCAAATTTGGCAGAAATATTCTTCAGGGCATTGCGTAGAGATATCGAGAAAAAAAATTGACTTGCTATGGGGTTCAGGGGTGGAAATTTCAACCCTTAGCGTTCACGTCTGTTTTTCCGAGGGAAAGCGTGATCCTTGCATCACCAAATTTGGCAGAAATATTCTTCAGGATATTATCATTCGATATCGAGAAAAAAATTCGACTTGCGATGGGGTTCAGGAGTGGATATTTCAACCCTTAACTTTCACGCCCGTTTTTCCGAGGAAAAGCTTGATCCTTGCATCACCAAATTTGGCATAAATATTCTTTAGGGCATTATCATTCGATATCGAGAAAAAAATTTGACTTACGATGGGGTTCAGGGGTGGAAATTTCAACCCTTAGCG
The DNA here is from genome assembly GCA_013421045.1 of Propylea japonica. Classification (NCBI taxonomy): domain Eukaryota; kingdom Metazoa; phylum Arthropoda; class Insecta; order Coleoptera; family Coccinellidae; genus Propylea; species Propylea japonica. The sequence goes on from CM024240.1 coordinate 8,674,140, forward strand.
TTCACGTCCGTTTTCCGAGGGATAACTATAATTGATGAAAAAATTCGTCCTCCATCCGAATTGTTCAATGAACCTAATAAGGAACTTGGAGAAAATTGTATGGAGAAAATGAAAAAAATTGAGGTGTCTTCTGAGCAGAGGAAATGGATTTTCCAAGCATCTATTGCACAGAGTGACTCCTCGACTTGGAGAGAAGAGAGAAAAAAAGGATAATTGCCTCCTTTTTCTCGAAAATTTGCAAATGCAGAGAAACCACTAGAGTAAAGATTGCAAAAGAGATCATTGATCCCCCATTCTAAATACCGTCGCTATCAATCATGGTATTAACAATGAAAAATATTCAGAGCTTTCCAATGTCAATTGTCAATCGAGCGGATTGATAATCGATCAAACTGATCCCTTTTTGACTTGTTCCCCGGATGGATTTGTTAATGAAATCGGCTTAATTGAGGTGAAATGCCCTTACTTCATCAAATATTCTGATCCCAAACCTATAACTTTAGACTTCTTGAATGAGAAAAATGAATTAAAGAAAGATACGCATTACTATCATCAAATTCAAGGTTTATTGAATATTGCTGATTAACAATGGTGTGACCTAATAATTTACACATTCAAAGGAATGAGAGTGATAAGGGTCGGCAGCCTACTACACTACAAAAGTTCAATTTGTCTTTTGAGGAAAGAAAATGGCGAACTCTCAAAAATATTGAATTTCTGCCTAACGGTTTAGTGAATGATATTGATTTCTACCAAAATATTACCGATCGCTGGGACATCGACAAAAAAAGTAAAAAAATTAAGACAAGAAATTATATAGTTGCGGCGTATAATCATGTTGTCCCGTCCCTGAGATAGATATGTTCGATTTCCTTAGCTTAAATAACGGTAAATATCTAACGAATTTTGTTATCGACAACGATCTATGTATTTTTGATGAGGACGGAGAATAACAAAAAATTTCTGTACAGATGGCAAGCTCGATTTTTGAGTCTTCAGAAGGAAATGTCGATATCGCTATAAAAAAAACGGATGTTGTTTTTCCAGTTAACGAAAGCAATATTCATTTTTTATTTAAAATACTGGATTTCGAAACGAAATCGTTCACCTTTTGTGATCCCTTGACCAAATCTACCTTTTCGGACGAAAAGAAAAAATTGAATTGTTTTTCAAAATTCAAGAATTTTTTGAAACATAATGGATATGATGAGTCATTTATTGCAGAGTGGAAAATCAAAGATACTGTTTTTCATTCACTTCATTTTATTAACTTGATTGTCACGTAAAATCCTCATACTGCCACTCAATATGATGTTTCTGAATTAGGGTTATGTTTCCAAGTATAAGTTAGCAGAATTCAATAACTTTTTCCTTGAAGCAATCACAGAGCTCATTTTATTATTTTTTAGCTTTCTACAGCATTCGTTATTTCGCTGTAGCAAATGATGTTTCAATAGGATGATTGTGGTTGGCCTTGTATTACTGTATTATACCAATATGTAATGCTCACTAAAACACTGAATAATATTGATTTATGATTTCCTATCATTATTCAATACCATTCAGTTCTTTTCAGTATGATTTCGACCACTCAAGGTAAAAATTTCCCTTATCATTTCATGATAATTGTTGCTAGTATGAAAGGTGTAGGCAGAATTTCCATAACCACAAAAAGGAAGAGACACTTTAAAGAAAGAAGTAAGTCCTGAAGTGCTCTATATTGGAACCGAACTATTGAATGATAAAAAGACAACCGTAGCATAAGGAGATACAACAGAAACGCAATGAAATTCTTCATAAGGCTTGCTACATTTTTTTATTCATTTTGATAAACATTCTGAGAATTTCCCTTCTGAACGCTATCTAATCAACATTGGGTCCGAGTGATTCCACGAATGAATGGTTCTCGACTTTCGTGTTCTGTTCGGACCAGACACATATGATTGACGCACATGATCACCTATTGAGACAAGAACCTTAAGTCAGCGCACCGCCTTCAACAGAAGAGTTCCTATCCCAATGAGTGATTGTGATAATAAATCGAATTATGTAGATAGATAATGAGAGATGTTTATGTTGAGTGGTCAAAATCATGTTGAAAAGAACTGAATAAAACGAACAGATGTTAGAAAATCATAAAGCTTTATTATTCAATTTGTCAGTAAGCATTGCATATAGGGATGAAACAGTGATATAAGACCAAGAGAAGCAAACCACAGTCATGCCCCTTACTGAAACATCATTTGTTACAGCTGAAATATGAATGATGCAGCAAGCTGAAAAATAACAAAATAAGCTCTATGATTGCTTCAAGGAAAACGTTATTGAATTCTGCTTACTTAAACTAGGAAAACTAAACCTAACTCAGAAGCACCATATTAAGAGTCAGTATAGGGATTTTACGTGACAATCAAGTTTACAAAGTAGATGGATGATTGAAATCAATAGTATGCATCGATGTTTTGGTGATATTTAATGATGTATTATAGACTGTAATTACGAGAAGGCAGCGTATAGATATGCCAGGAAACCAAATCGGCTCCGTTGAAAGGATTCAGGATGTTTGAAATCAATGAAAAAAAATTATATTTTCAGTTATATCTCGCAAACGATCCCGCTGTCAATTTTCGGAATCACTCGTTCGAAGAACGTTTACGTTCGTGATATTTTGAGCGAAGATTTTTGGAAATTGTAATGATTATATCTGATATTCTTGAGCAAATCGTCAACTACTGGTTCCGAAGAAAGTCGACGTTCGTTTTGAACAGATATTGTTATTTCAATTTCCAAAAATTTTCGATCAAAATATCACGAACGTATACGTTCCTCGAAAGAGTGATCCCGAGAATTGACACCCCCATCTGTTGAAATGTTTACAACATTGCTCAGCTGCAATTTCTCATGATAATTCTTTGTAGGTTTGTCGTTCTGCTGAACCTCTAACATATCCTCCAGCGAAAAAAAATGGATACACGGAGTCCAGAACTGTGCACATCCAGTTCAAATGAGGATCTATCTCCGCTAGAAATAAAAATGACCAACGCACCAATTCTCGATGAAAGACCTCACTTGCGAAGGATGTCAGAAACTAAATTGAGACGGGCATTCAAGAAGGTTAATCTGGAAAATAAAAAACTTAGGACTTGGAAGCAAAAAATTCCAGTTTCATGAAGCTGGTCAATTGCAAAAAGCTTTGCACGGTTTATTCCCAAGTGTGAAGACACTGGTATATACGCAAATAAGGTATAGACCTAACACACCCTGGTCTATTGCCGAAAAAAAATTAGTTTATGCATGTTTTATACGTCTCCTTCCTTGTATAATTACATGTTGAAAAAAATACGCTTGAATTTGCCATCTATAAATACACTGAGGAGCTGGATTCGCGTAATAGATTTGAAAACAGGCCTTAATACCGCGTTTTTGAAGAGACTTCGAATCAGAACAGACATCATGAGTGTGACGGAAAAACAATGTGTTTTACTCATGGATGAAATGTCTTTGAAGAAATGTGTCGAATATGATGAAAAATTAGATTTGTTGGAGGGTTTTCAAGATTTTGCAGAAGAAGGTGGAAGATCCCCAAAGGAAGCAACCCATGCCATTGTATTTATGGTTAGAGGATTGTACAATAATTGGTCCGTCCCATTAGGCTACTACTTGTCATCAGGATCAATAGCAGCAAGACAATTAAAATTATGCCTGGAAAGGTGTCTCGTGGAAATAGAAAAATTGGGCCTCACAACTAAGGTCATAGTTTGTGATCAAGGATCAAACAATAGATCTGTATATTCCATGTATGGAGTATCCCATGATAGGCCCTACTTTTTCTTTAACGAGAAGAAAATTTTTGCGATTTACGACCCCCCTCATCTTATAAAGAATGTAAGAAATTCACTGCTGAAAAGGGATATTCTAGTCAAGGGTGAACATGTTTCTTGGAGGGACATAAGAGAAACATACGAAATCGACTCCAAGAATTCTCTTTCTCGTACTCTCCTGAAGATAACGGAAAGCCACATCGTTCCCAACGCCTTTCAGAAAATGAAGGTTAAATTGGCTACGCAGATTTTCAGTCGAACTTTCTATTCGGCTATGAGAACTGCTATAGCAACTGGTGAGCTGAGGTCCAAAAGTGCCAATTCAACCGCTCAGTTCATTCTGAAAAGGAATGATCTCTTCGATAGCCTCAATTCAAATGGCAAATTTGGGGCAAATTATCTTCGGAGACCTCTATCCGAGAAAAACCTTTTAGCAGTGAAAACTCTGACGGAATCAATAGATTTCATTAGGTCTTGGTCAGTAGAGAAAAATATTCCCTATTGTTTCAACGGTTTCATACAAACCGTCAGCGGCATCCTCCAATTGTGGGAGGAGACGAAGGAAACAAATCCGTATCTGATCACGAGTCGACTCAACCAGGACCCAATCGGGAATTTATTCTCTAAAATCAGGCAGCGCAGGGGTTATGATCCTAACCCCTCAGCTAGATGCTTCAGGTCTGGGTTGCAGACGGTCATGACTGGTTGTCTGGAAAAACTTTCCGACAAATCTAACTGCCAAGACGACCATGATTCAGATCTTCTTACAGCGGTTGAGTCTGATTGCAAAAACGTAGGGCCCATTGATGAGGTTGATCGAACAGATCCGACTACACTAAAGTCTTCTGCTGATTCGGACAATAGTGAGCTTTGTGAGGATGAGGAGTATATTGAACCCCAAAATACCCTAGAATCCAATTCAATTGCTTATTTCGCAGGGTATCTGATGAGGAACATCACTAAAAAATACGGATGCGAAAACTGCGAAAAAGCACTCCTCATTGATGATTTGGATCAACTAGGGAATGATGGGGTTTATATAAACAATCGAAATTATGGCGGGGAGCGTATACATCTGAAAATTCCCTCAACAGATTTCAGAAGAATAATAAGAAAAGCGCTGCTGATTATTGAGAAAATTATGATCACAAAATCAGAGAAGATGGGGATACAAAGATGTCTTCTAGATAAAATCACAAAAAATAGATACATAAACAATTGGATCTCCCAGTTCAATGGAGAATGTGAACAGCACAGGAGTCATCTATTGAGACAATTAATAAGAGTGAAGCTCTACAGAAGACCAAAAAAAAAAACTAAAGGAATCTTGCAACAAAAGAATTCCTCTGCGAATAAAAAATTTATTCATATACTGGTTAATAAATAGAACTCTACCTAATTGTCGTTTTCATTGCATTCAAAAAATAGGTAAGCTAATATAAAAACGTTTGCACACGTCGATTCGAATTTCTAGATGCGCATTTAAAAAAAAATTATATAGGGAGTGTCCTTTTTTCAGTTGAAAAATTCTACCAATTGAGATAAAATTATTTCAGATCATAATATCATAGTTTCCGGTCGTGAAAGCCTTAAACTATATAATAACTCTCGTTTTCTCCAATTTGATAATGATTAAGTACATTATCTATTGATTTTGGAAAATAAATTTGAAAAGTCGACAATAATTACCTATAAATATTTGAATTTTGTTTTCTTGGTTTCATTGAATATTTTCAGGGTAACCAAATTCTGAGAATGTAAATGGTACCTATGTTGATCAATTCCACAATAACTATTTTTTCCGCCGACCTCGAAATAAAAGGTGATTTTAATGTGTACGAAATTGATCATTAATGACCCATTTTAATGCTCAATTTTTTTGGCTATTTTAATGTGCAATCCTCATGGCAACCGTTCACAAAGTATTCAGAAGCACTACGAGAAATGTCAAAACTCTACTGGAACATAGATACATAGAAATTTCATTATGACAAATGTATGTCTTGTGCAGAATGAAAATGTATTTCAATCAAGAATTCATACACATATCATATTGAGATCGTCGGAAAAATCTTGTAATAAACTCGGTTATTAATCGAGCGACTAATGGTCTCGAACTATTAAAGCGTTCGCTCCGCTCACGCTTTAAAATATCTTGACCATTAATCGCTGTCTTTAATAACCTAGTTTATTAAATAACTATTTCCGTCGGTTGCTATTTTAATGTGCAATCCTCATGGGAACCGTACACAAAGTATTCAGAAGCACTAACAGAAATGTCAAAACACTACTAGAACATAGAAACATAAAAATTTATATTTGACAAATGTATGTCTTGTGCAAACCTTGAATGTATTTCAATCCAGTATTTATAAACAATTCACATTGAGATCGGCGGAAAAATCTTGTAATTAACTCGGTTATTAATCTATCGACTAATGGTCTCGAACTATTAAAGCGTGAGCGGAGCTCACTCTTTGAAATATCTTGACCATTAGTCACTGTCTTTAATAACCTAGTTGATTAAATAACTATAAACTGATTGTCAGAACACATCGAGAATGAGAATTTGTATAACAATCAAACCTTCAAATTTTTTATGATTATTACTTTCGAACGTCCAGTCAAGTATTGTGATAAAATACTGAACAAGCCACATTTCCTTACGCCGGTCCTGATCGTCATCAAATTGGTGCCCAGACCGCTTAGGTATTGAGGGTAGTCTACCCTCTACGCTTAGGAAATAGTGCTTTATAGTTCAGCCTCGCACCGCTAGATGCGAGAGCAAAACATTTCGATTCTCTGATCCTCATCTGCGCCCCTATGAACACAGGAAGGTACTACAACCGAAGGCGGCTTCAAATAAATGAAGGGGGTTGTTCCTCTAGGTATTTTTAAACTCAATGCTTAGAAATAACTCATCTTGACGTAACCACAGCGTCCCTTAATGGTTTTCTCGAAGAAACCGTCTATATGAGGCAACCTGAAGGTTTTGTCAGAAAAGGTTTCGAAAATAATGTTTACAAATTGAAAAAGGCTATTTATGGCTTAAAACAAACTTCTAGAGCTTGGTACATAAGAGTGGATGAGATTTTACTCTCATTAGGCTATGTTAAGTCAGAACATGAACCATGTTTATATTATAAAAAAAAATAATTGTATCACAATTATTGCATTATATGTAGATGACTTTTTTGTGTTTTCAAACGATGTCAATGAGTCTAATAATTAGAAAGATTGCTTGAAATCTAATTTAAAAGTAAAAGATGTAGGACAGGCCAAACAAATTTTAGGCGTTAATATAACTAGACACCATAAAAATAAATGTTTATATTTAGACCAAGAACATTATATTAATAATCTTCTAAGAAAATTCAAAATGACAGAATGCAAAGTTGTGACGACTCCTTTAGATGTAAGCTCAGATTTGATGAGGGCGATAAAAACATTTGTGATCCGAATATACCTCATCAAAGCTTAATTGGAGGCCTCATGTACTTGGCTTTTTTAACACGCCCAGATATTGCATTTTCAGTTAGCTTCTTGAGTCAGTACAATACTAAGTACACTAACTTCCATTGGCAAAGTGCAAAAAGAATACTGAGATATTTGAAAAACACAAAAAATGTCAAATTAAAGTATTTTAAGGATGACAATGATTTGGAGGGATTTGCTGATGCCGATTGGGCAAACGATAAGAGCGACAGACGGTCTTATACCGGTTTTGTGTTTAAGTTCGCTGGAGGTGCCATTTCCTGGCAAAGTGTTAAACAGAAAACAGTTGCTTTATCGAGCACGGAGGCAGAATACATGAGTGAGGCAGCGAAAGAGGTTTTATATTTAAGGTACATACTTTTTGAACTAGTTGATTTTAATAATAAAATTGTTCTTTACAACGATAATCAAAGTGCTCGAAAATTGTCAAATAATCCATCAAATCACTGTAGAACCAAACACATTGATGTGAGACACTGATTAAGCGACATCTATGGTTGCTATATTCTATGCTTGTAGACCGTTACGATAAGTGTGCGTTAAGCGTTGATGTTCAATTCTCTCTAAAGAATAAAGGTTGTATAAAAAAGTGTGTGTATTAAAGTTCTAAAACCTCCTCGAAAAGCTTTCCAAATATAATTATTTCTAACACCATCGAATGAAATGATTTTCGGGTTATAGTTTTTCATTGATGGGAATAATATCATTCAAATACAAAACCTCATGCACATCCTTCAGTTTTCGAAAATGTCCATTATATCACGTGAAAATACCGGAAATTCGCAGAACTCTACTTTCAACGGTGAGTTGAATATTATTTTGTTAATATTTGGCCATTCTGTGAAATAAAAGTATTCCTTATGGACACGAAATTTTGCATGAAAATTCAGTATAATGGTCTTCAAAAAAAAAAATTCATTTGAATCGGATTAATTTTACAATGGCCACAAATTTCTGCATTAACATTCAGTATATCATTCTTTTTCAATAAAATAAATTTTCTTCGAATCAGATATTTTCTTATGGAAATATGAAGTTTCTTCTTTTTCAATATTTCAATTAATTTTCTATGATTATGTTCACACCATGGCTACAAAATTTTACATGAGGCTCATTATGAGCATCTTGTATATAGCCGCAACATTTCATTTCGATGGGTTTCGTTTTGTCTGAGATATTTAGGAAGAAAAATTTTGAATTCCCATATTTGATGGAACACCCTGAACGATTTGGCTGGTTGACGAACTTAACCGAGTCAACTGGGAACCGAACTCACCTTGAAAAATCAAGTCCCTACTACAATCCCTGTGCTAACGGACGGAAGGCCCCACGGACATAATTGAATTTGACCACGAATTCGCCACCAGGGCGTAGAGCCCTATCGTTTGAGACTATTTTTGGCTCAAAATTTGAAAATAGGGATGTTGACTATTTTTTGGAATTCATTTTATTTTGTAGATAAACCCTATACAAACACGAAAATATTACTTTTTTTTTAAAAATATAGTATTTGCCAATAAAAAATACGTTGAAGAAAAGATAATTAATTTTCCCGCGGAAACGGCACGTTATGGTGATTACGTCAATAGTCGGTAGACATCATAGACTAACTAAATTTTTAGTTTGTCAGTTTGTCTATAGTAAACATACTTTGACTTCTGTCAAAGCGAACTGATTTTGCCTGATTCCTTGTGGAAAAGTTCAATTAAGCCTTCAAAATGAATATGTCGGTCTATAAAAGCTGAATGAGGTGTTTCTTTTATTTGTAATAATGAATATGAGTTAAAAGTCTGTTACTTACAAAGACAATTTCACGTTTTTAAGCTCCGCTGCACAAAAATCCTTGTTTTCAGCAAAGAAACTTGCGACATAAGGGAATTTATCTTCGGTAAGTTACTACTATTACCCTTGATGAATCCTATCTCCATTATAAAGAAAATTGTAGATTATCGTTCTTGTAACGAACTAGGTATTCTGTTCTCTTTCAGCTTTCAACTTCGAATCATAGATATTATATATTTACTATGGTTCAAGTCACAGAACCGTGGGTTTCACAAAGCTTAATTGGCAATCAAATCGTTTATATTGAAGTACCTATGTCGATGGCTTATGTCAAAAATGAACTGAAAATTGCAGAGAAAATGATGACATTTCAATAATCAAGGTGATTGGAGTTTTGTGGAACCCGGCCTACGAATGTATTTTGTTGATCTGAGCACCGAACATTCGAATTTGCAATGACAATACGGATAGTTTGACGTCACTATACGGATTACCTCTGATTGGCGTTCGCAGTCACGTGATAGTTGATAATAAATAACATAATTTGAATCAGCTTTATTTAATCCAACGAGAATAATAGGATCACTAAAATCATTTTTAGGATTGCAAATATTTCCTTCTATAAGGAAAACCTCAATTTATATGAATTCGTAACATGAGTCAACATCCCTATTGCAGACATTTGGGCAATACGATATAGCACTCGTTTAAGGACAACGAGCACTCAAAAAGGTCCTGACATTCCGAGAATTGAGTTCATTGGCTGAATGTAACTCTGTCTAAAAGATTCACAGAATCCACTATGTTTTCCGCGTTGACGAATTTGAATTTTGAAGATGAATCACTCGAAATTCATTTGGAAATATTGGTGAGCGGAATATGGGAAACGTCAATTCACATTATCCACAAATAAAGTCATCTTGAGACTAAGAATTCCGTGAAGAAATCGTAAAAATGCTCAGAAAAACTTCAGTATTCCGGTTTCCAGGGCTGGCATAGCTCATTATGAAAACTTTGAATGGCTATATCTTTTAATGTAGGCCGAATTGAAAAATTTGGCAGAGAAAAAATGTTTCTCCTGACCTCAAGAATCTACGATTGAAATATATGTACAACTCAAAGACTCACCCTGTATAAAATGTTTTATACATAATTACGAATTCTTGACCTACCTACAATGTAAGTTTTTAATGGCTTATATTTTTCAGTGAAAATAAATATAATTATTACTAATAATTTTAATATTAATTTTCACTTTATTGTAACGTTTTTGTTTTATTGTAGATGTAGGAATAATGTCGATATTTTTTGTAATTACAGTAAAATAACTGAAAATTATAACCTCAATTTTTCATGTCTTGTCAAATTTCGAGTTTGCACAAGCACAGATGCTTGAAGGGGCCATAGGAAATGGCAACTAGGTTGCTTCAACTTTAATTTCACGTTAGCAGTATAGAGTTCTATAGGTATAGTATGTCTATACTCCGCCGCGTCGCCACTTCGGTGCACGCCTGCTCTTTCATTAAATTCATGTTGGGTTCTATTTAATTGCGTGAGGCAATTTATCGAAAATTTTATGAATCAAAATGTTTTTTTCAGATGGGCTTCGATGAAGCCACCCATTCTCCCGACATAGAAGCATCGGTGAGCGCCTGCATCGATGCTGTCAAAGAGGTGTCGAAAAATCTGGCAATAGCTGCCAGTAATCAAGCGCAAGAACTGAGCACAGCAACTAAACAGGGTCTTGAATTAGTCAGTTTGATCAAGCAAGAAGCTTTGGTATCCGATATTAACCGATTGCACCATACGTCGAATGCTTTCCAGGATTCCATAGACCACATACTGGAGGTGAGTTGTTTCGCTGTTTAAATAAAAAGTACGAAATCTGCAGAAAATGCACACACTTAGAGCCAGTTTCACCACTCGCTGAATAGAAGTTGAAAGCTATCTTGCAGAAGTCGTCGAAATTAATTTATCTCTCTTCATTGAAATTGATATCTTTCATTTTCCTAATCAGGAAAAATATTCTTTTCTCACTATAAAATTGATGATTTTCCATATCAAACCAACAGGTTCAGAAATGCACATCGGAAAAATACAATAAACAATGCATCAGACAGGATTTTGCCGTTCAGTTGAACAGTTGATCATATTCGAGAGATTTACGTGCTTTGTAACTGACTCAATCCAGTTGTTTGTCTGATTGCACGAATATAGTGTTGTCTCTCTCTCATAGTTGGGGGTGGCTTGATTCAACTCTTGAATCGAGTATAACGGGTAGCCTAACACATTGAATAATTCGATGCGACTACTGCAGGTTCCCTACCATACTACTTGAATTGAGCCACTCCGAACGACGAGAAATGGGTTGAGTCTCTGTTCAACTGTACAACACAATTATCTGTCTGATGCATTGTATATCGTTCATTTAAGATGTGAATTTCCAATCATGTATATGATAGCAGTGGTGATGAATGGAGACCATAATGAATGAATTCGTACAAATTTTTTTAGTATAGGCCATACTTCAGGGGTGCCATCAAAATTCAGCGTAGCCACTGGCTGAAAGTAATTCGATAAGAATGATACACATAAATTCATTTCAACGATATCTGTGTGAAAGATATCAGTAACTTATGAACAAGTAGTGAAACAGGTTCCTTACTTTGACCGAGAACGATAAACCTAGCTTTGAGGTGCAAGCTATTTTTTTATTGGGAATCAAAAAATTTTGATGAACGTATTTGACAGGCCTTTACTTTATGCAACTGCAAAAACCATTACAATGACAACGTTGTTCAAGACGTTTTATTTTAATTTTGCAATATGATTGGACTAAATCCATCCAATCAAGGAAAAAAAATTGACGTAAGGTAAAAGCATTTATTGGGAATGATTCGAAATTCGTTATACCGACCTTGAAAATCTTTGAAATTCAATATCAAGGTTGCGTCTTCCAAAGTAATAAAACTTTCATTTTATCACAAGAGCATTGACAATAGTTATTCGAATATATAAACATAGCCACGAGACCAAGGGCGGATTCAGGGAGTGGGTCATGGGGGCCATGACCCCCCCATGAGACTGGTTCGATCCCTTGGAAAATTCTTTAATTTCATAAAATTTGTACATCCTCATAATAGACCTTCGACGAAAATCACCTAATCCCCCCCTAAATCAAAGGCTGGATCCGCCCATGCACAAGACGTAGTTGGTGAAATATATCGACTGAAGAGGTTCGTTCATATATATATATATTTTTCATGCTGAAGTTGGTCTTGATATAGTTTTTCAAAATTTTCATAGAAATATATCATTTTTGAAGGAATTCAAATACGATTTCAGAGATTGAATGATGAGTTACCTCTTATTTTCGTAATTTCTTGACGGTTTATTTCGAGTGATTTGAATGAAATTCAATTTTTTTTCTTCCGACTTAATAATATATTATATCGATTGCGGCTATATGCGACTGCTATACGTGTGCATTAATTTATTTGAAGGACAATTTTTGTACCGTTGTTTTTGTATTTTGTCAATTAATATTAGGAGACGATAAGTTACGTTATACACTTTATGCTATTAATAATGATAATAATAGTAACATGCTGGTAAACAATTTTACAATGAATAGGACACGTAAAAAGATGACATACAGGTTCGGAAATTCACCACGGAAACATACGGAATTCGATTAACTAGACAGAGAATTTGGCCGTACAGTTGAACATCAGTATATTCGAAAGATTAACGCGCTAACTTCCCAACAGAAATAAATGGTCCTTTATGGATTATCGTTTGGAGTGGCCTATATAAACCAGTATGGTAGGCAACTAAAAGTACTCCAATCGACCATCACGCGCAGCCTGACGCATTGACTCATTAACCCAATGCTTCGGTCTGCCCGTGTTAGTCGATTTGAGAGAAACAAACATGTTATTCATTCATTGCACCTCCTATCCCGTCAGAAACATAGCACGTAAATCTGTCGAGTATATCACTGTTCAACTGGACAGCAGAATTTTCTCTCTAATGCATTGAATATCGTATGTTTCCGATGTGAATTTCCGAACCTGTATATGGGTGTAACTAAGATATGGAACAATTCCTTGAAACCTATTCTTAAAAACTACCACTTTTACAAATCATTACTATGGAAATGATCACAATGTGGCAGCAGGGGAAACACCACAACGACCATAACACAAGTCATGATTCTGCTAGTAACTGTGCTACTAACGGTATCAGAGAATCTATTGATTTTCTATAGGCGATTCAAGTTGATCTCCAAGCACCTTGCGGCAAAAATTGGAAACCGTGACATTAGGTCTCGAAGTTTGGCATCGTAGTGCATGTACTAGATATTTAGTTGGTGTTACCAGTTTTTTCGTGAGTTTTGAGCGACTAAAAGTTTATTTTTCTCGTCTTCATTGTATTTGTGTTCGGAAATGTCTAATTCAAAAGTATATTGTTGTGTTTATGGATGCAAAAGTCGTGCCAACAAGGACCTCGTGTCCTTTCATTCTTTCCCCAAACATGGTACTTGTTCAGTTGAAATAAACAATAAAAATGGGTTATTGAAAAAGTCGATGTCAGAAAAGTTTGGGAAAAAAATTTGAAGTGTGAAAGACAATTTCAAGTTCTATGAAAGTCTGTTCAAAACATTTTGAAGATTCGGATTTCTGTCTACATGGTGAGTTGTTAGAATGTTGTTAGAACTTTGAATAATACAGTGATTTTCTATTCAGTGGAGGACAACAGACCCAAAAAGTCGAATTTGAGACGTAATAGACTGAAGAGGAATGCTATTCCTACAAAAAACCTTCCTAAGGGCTCTCATGAAACCGGAGTGAATAAGAAAGACGGAGGATAAAAAAATATGATGCTGTACAGCCAATTGTAATTAAATTTATATATATATTAAAAGCTTATATTGTATTATGTAATGTTCATTCAAAATTATTCATTTTTGCAAAATTTTCAGTTGAATACCACTTGTGAATCAATGAAAGATGAACAAGAAGCTGCAAATGAAGTCCATGCACAGGTAAAGAAATGGAATATTCTGATGGTCATATACTAAAGTTTAAATTTCAGGAAATTACTAGAACATCTGATGAATGGATGGCCGCTGAAGCTCTATGTGCTTTGGCGGAAATTAAATATGAAGATGTTGCCGTTCAAGTGAATACTTGGAAAATTCGCACAATTTGTGAAAATATAATTAGTGACAAAAAAACTGAATAGTAGGTATGACTGGCCTGAACTCTTTTAAAATGCTGGATACCATCGAGAGTTTAGTATGCGAGTGAAAAAAGAAAATAAAATAAAATTTTTCCCCTTATTTCATGGGGATCAGCTGTGAGGGCTGATGTTTGAAGGCACAAACGCAAAAATATCGAAAGGTTTGCTTTTATTCCTTTCCAAATTACCACACATAATCAAATGCCCAGCATTCAGAATTGCTTCTCCTATAACGGAAAAAGATTTACTGAAATATTCATAACGTTTTATGTGCTTACCTTCATAAACATTCCTACTACTCGGCATGGATTCTAAATATCTGAAATATTCCCCCAAGCTAAGGAAAACTTTACTACTCGTCATTGTTCTTCTTGAATGTCCAAACTACACAAATACAAAATCCCCAACAAAACTACTAAAATAATCCAACTACATAAATAAAATATCCAAACCGAACTAATAAAATATCCCAACTACACAAATAACTAATACAAACCACTAAAATACTAATATTTCTGCCACAACATCCATACGCCAAATACTTCGAGACCTAATGTCACGGTTTCCAATTTTTGCCGCAAGGTGGCTTGGAGATCAACTTGAATCGCCTATAGCCGTTGCCTTTATCAGTTCGAGAAAATCAGTAGATTTTCAGAAACATAGATACGCCGTATCTAAGGGATAGTCTCGGATTTTGTTGGTTCATTAAAATATGAGTTATTTAATCCAATATGTATCTTCTTCGGTTTTATATTCTCGCAAAACTTCTATAATAATTCATTGGTTACCGAAATAGAAGCCTGGATATATAAGTATCATCAATTTCAATTCAACCGGTGTCCTCCTGTTTTCTCTTATTTATTCCCCTGAAGAGATGAAGTTCGTGGAAACCCTATTCATTATTAAAGAGTTGCAGGTTATCTCTTGAAAACTCAGTTCTTTCGCTACTTTAATGGTGGTGAGATACCTCAAGGAGGTTTATTGCTATTTCATGAACGTTTTCAACGTAATTCGGCTGATGAATTTTAGATGTAGACATCTCGATTTCGAAAAGAATTTCTTCTCGTTTGTGGTGGTATCGAAAATATGTATCGTTAACGAACTTTAATAGGTTTGTTCCTTTTCCACACAGGCCAAAATTGTTCTGGAATTGAAAATTAATAGAATTTACAGTAAAATAATGAAAATAACATTTATTTATTGACAGAGCGAATTGGCCATCGACCGAAGTCCCCCAGCCGAAGTAGTATATTATTTTGTTAAAAGTATTGAAATTGTTATTCATGAAACAATTCAGAAAACTAGGTACATACTCATATTCATTCAAGAAATAAAAATTGAAAAAGCTCCTAATTGAGTTTTATTCACAAACCGGCAAATAATCGATCCACTAAAAAAATCCATGAAGTTTGTTAATCCATAAATATGTTATTTCAAGACCGATGCGATTGAATTTTTCTTCCAATCGTAGGTATGTTGATCCTCAATCAATCATTAGTTTTGAATTTTAAGAAAACGCGGCGTACGTCATTTTATACAGGACGAAACAACACCTATTTCTTACCTTATACACTGCTCAACAATTGATAGGGATAACTTACTTGTTCTAAATTTATTTCTGAAATATTCACTCCAAGATTATAAATTTAGACAGATATCAGAGTATTTTCAGTTGATAATATGGTTCACTTGAGAAAAGAATGAAAAAATGAAAGTTGGAGAGAAAAAAAGACTTTATTAGGAACACTCAAAATTCTGTGTCTGAATAACATAAAAATTTTATGATGAAACCACAAGAAGGCTGAAGTTTCGGTTAAGCTAGTACCTAGTTGGTCCCCCAGTAGCTCGTCTCAAGCATTCTAACCTACGAGGCATACTTTCGATCAAACGATTTATAAAATTTTGGGGCAAATTCGTCCAAATATCCCGTAAAGCGTTAGAAAGGTCCTCCAGGTTATTGATCGGTTGTTCTAAGGTTGACAATTGTCTAGACATCTCAGACCAGAAATGCTCGATGCAATTCATGTCTGGAGAGCGAGCTGGCCAGTCCATCATATCAATAGCATGAGTTTCTAGCGCTTCATTAACAAGAAGACTACGGTGTGGATGGGCTTTATCGTCAATTAAAATGCAATTCTCGCCCACGGCAGCCGCAAACGGAACAATTATGGGTTCAATAATCAAATCGTGATATCACTTGCTGGTCATAGTGGTATTCTGCAGAACAACCAACTCAGCGCGTTGGTTCAAACAAATGTCTCCCATACACATATAGAACCTCCGCCAAAAGCTGTTGTGGGTACCATAAACTGTTCTGCATACCTCGACCTCTTCCCTCCAAGCAAAAATACGTCCATCGGAGTTGACCAAACGAAATCTAGACTCATCCGTAAATAAACATCGGCTCCAATCTTCAAGTGTCCAATTGCGGTGCTCCTCAGCCCATTGCCGTCGATGAACCCGGTGTTCCCAATTCAAACGGGGATGTTGTACCCTCCTACGTGCTCTCAAACCACGAACATGCAGTCGTCGTCTTACAGTCTGGTTCGAAATTAGAACTCCTGTTGCAACTTTCAGTGATCTATTGAGCTGCGACGCAGGGTAAGTGGGATCTCTCCTAGCATTGAGGATCAAAAGACGATCTTGGGCAGCTGTTGTACTGCGCTGCCGACCTCCCCCATGAACATAAGCTATTCCAAGCCCGACTCACGACACTTTGCGAAACATTCAACCGCCGGGACACTTCTCGCTGGGACAAACCTTCCTGTATCCATCGTATGATTTGGTCCAGTTGCACAGGAGCCAAACGTCTTCTCGGCATGACTGATAAGCTGATATTGTTCTCATTTCTTCAATTATTGTCACCTTATGTGTTTGAAGGAGAGAAAAAACAGATTTAATAACAATACCACGTTGCTTTTCACTCCACCTGTAACAGCCTACAGATAATAATCGATTTGTGAACAAGAGCCGATGAAGGGAGGAAGACTTTGATATAATCAACTCATAACATCTACTTTTTCCTTAGAGAACATATAATGTACAGATATTCACGAGACTTGAAAAAAATATAAATGAAGAGAAGTATATAAGCGATCCCTATCAATTGTTGATCAGTGTATTTGGAACCACTCCTGGTGTGCTTCAGTTGTTCCACCGAGTGATTTCTCGTTCCATCATCAAGACACATCTTCTCTTGATAATTTAAGTGTTTATTTATAACGATAGCTCAACTTTTGTTGAAGATACAGGGTTTTCAGTGAAACAATGAATTATCTAAGGCTACAACACAACTTCAACAAGTTCAACCTAAAGTTCTGACCTAATGAAAAGAACTGAAAACTGAGGGCAAACATAAGGTGTTTTCCGCCCAGACGCGGATAACAGGTGCAACTCGTCTAGGCATGTCCTCGTAAAGGTTTTGAATCAATTAGAGCATCACTGAGCTCCTGCTAATTTTCAGGAGTTGGTACTCCCAAGATCATCCAAACATGCCAATTGGGTTGAAATCTGGGCTTAGAGCAGGCGAATTGAATTCTTGGATAATGACCTCTGCTAAGTACTCCCTGGCCATATCCACATACGGTTGATGCGGTAGGGCATTATAAGGCATAAGCACTAAACGGAACAACATGTCGCGCTGAAACTTCTCTTGTTTATAGTCTCATTTACTTTTCAGTTTATTTCCATAACGTCCGGACTTGAGGTTGAATCTGTAAGTAAGTACTTCATAGCCATAGCCAAATTGTGGAGTTTAATGTTGCTCTGAAAACCCTGTATCTTCAACAAAAATTGAGCTAGTATTCCGAATAAAGAATTAATTGTCAAGAGATGATGTGTCTTGATGATGAAATAAGAAATTACACGGTGGAACAACTGGAACACACCAGGGGTGGTTCTGAATTTAGGGTAAAAAAACCAATTTTGTTTTACCCTGTATAAAATGACGTACACCGAGTTTAATTGAAATCCAAAACTGACGATTGATTGAGGATAAACATACCTACAATTAAAAAAAATTAAATCGAATCGGACTTAAAATAACGTATTTACGAATTAACAAACTCCATCGATTTTTGAGTAGATAGATTATTTTGTGCCAGCGAAGCGTTAATAGTTTTTGTTAAGCGTAAGATTAATAAAGGAGTTGATCACAAGATTTTTTTGTCGACCCCAATATGAATTGAGTAAATTCTCGACTGAAATACAATTTCATTTGGCAAAGGGAGATACATTTGAGAAAAAAATTATTATCTACGTTTTCATATCTCAGTATGATCGATTTATTCACAGAGCTATTTAACACACTCATTTATCTACAATAACTAACACTAATCTATTCGCAATTACTATTCACTTTGAACAGTTCGGTATAAAGCGCACTACTGATTTCTAACTGTAACTGTCCGCGAGTACAACCACAGTATAGACACCAACCAGTAGTTGCACTTCGTGGATTTTCTTAATTCCGACTCGCGCACTATTTCCGTAACTATAAACACAAATTTTATTGAATTCATAGATTTTATGGATTTTAAATGGTGAAAGAAGAAAAAGAAGAAGAAATTGTAGAATATCTTTGGGTTACCTCGCAGGTAAACATATAAACAACATTATTCTTCAATCTTTCTCTTCAAGTCCAGTGGTAAGCTCTAAGCTAATTATTTTGTTAAGTCTTGATTTCTGCCTTACGTTAATCTTTCATTCGTTCAAAATGGTGAATTATTGTAGTGTGTACAAATGTACGAACAATAGTACTAAAAATCCTAAGCTGAGTTTCTTTCTTATACCCGGAAACACTTTCAGGTGAGCAGTATAAATGTGTATTCACGTGTTAATAGCATATACGAGATTAATTTCCCATATTTTCGTGATACATTTGAGTGGGCACGTGTTAGATAACTTTT
Source organism: Propylea japonica (assembly GCA_013421045.1). Taxonomy (NCBI): domain Eukaryota; kingdom Metazoa; phylum Arthropoda; class Insecta; order Coleoptera; family Coccinellidae; genus Propylea; species Propylea japonica. Next base: position 8,693,389 of record CM024240.1, read on the forward strand.
CAAAATATTTTCAGGCAAATGATTTGGCTTCCAAAAATGGGAAGGCCAGAATGGATACTGAAAGCTCCTGAGCAACTACACCAAAAACGAATATGTAGTGAACATTCACTAGAGAAATGATATCAGGAACTAGGTTAAAAAAAGATGCATTTCCAAATGTATTTGTAGAAGGCGTTGGCGAAAAAGGTAATTATAGCAGAAATTTCATATTTCATAATGTAATAATTTGTATTTTAATTTTTATTATGGGTGAATGTAGGCGCTTCAACCTCTTCTTCATCTGCAATAGATATTGGAACCGAAAATGTTGAAGAATGTTCAGAAGAAATCAATCCAACATATGCACTACTCCAGGTAAGAAGCTCAAAATTACTTATCTATTTGATCAGCTATTTCATGTTATTATCAATTACAGAAAGAAAGCCAGAAGGCACACAAACGTCCCCATTCCTTTCTTCAAACGCTCCAAAGAAAAGAAAATTACAATCGATGGTAAAGAATTTGAAGAAGTTATCCGAAACTCCAAAGACAGAGACTACAGAGATGGGTGATGAGGAATTTGAACAATTCTATATTAAAAACTTTGATTCTACAATGGCAGATTTTATCATCACCCAATTGATGCTTCAGAGAAGAAAACCAAAAGGCTACAGGTATACATCAGCTTTCAAGCAATTTGCTATGACAATTTATTTTTTGGGGCCAAAAGTCTATAAATTTTTGCAAAAACTTTTCATTTGCCACACAAAGTTACTCTGTGTATAATAACTACAAATTGGGATTTTTCAGTTGGCCTTAATGAATGCATTTTTAAGGCCATCGCATTGAAAGTGAATAGTATGGAGGAAGCAGCAAGAGATTGCATTTTGTGTGTGGACGAGATGTCAATATAAAAACACATCTCTTTTTAAACATAACGTTAGACCAAATTATAGGGTTTCACGAAGTTAACGGTCGCAGAACTTTTGAACCCGCCAACTGTGCCTTGGTCGTCATGGCAAGGGGAGTATCTACTCTTTGTGCATAACACGTGTGATGTGGCTTATTTAAACGAAATCATATTTGATAGTGTCAGGAAATTGTGTCACATAGGTTCGAATATCCGGGCATTAATTAGTGACCAGGGGTCAAATTTTTTCAAATTTCAAAGGAGATCGGGGTAACAGTTGATAAGCCCTACTTTTTCATTGATGGGAGAAAAATTTATCATATTTACGACACCCCACATTTGCTGAAGAGCACTAGAAATAATCTATTCACGTATAATTTAAAATTAGGGAAAAAATATAATTAAAAAAAATTTCATAGATCAGTTATACAATTATGATATAGGCAGAATTAATCGATTAATCCCACGTGTAACGGTAATTCACATTCACCCCAATTCGTTTCAAAAAATGAATGTTGCTTTGGCAGCAAAAATTTTGAGTAATTCTGTTGCATGTGGGATAGAGACGCTTGTGTCTTTTAATTATCTGCCTCCCGGAGCAATTCATACATCTGCATTTATAGCAGATGTTGACAAATTATTTGACATTCTAAAGGTTGGACGCTCACTTGGACGAGACGAGACTAAGCGAAGAGTTGTTTTCCGCAGGCACGATTTGCACTGAATCAAATGGGTAGACGCTCACTTGGGAGGCGCGAAGCGAAGATCAGAATCGTTAGGCGCGAGGCAGATTAGACGCGCACTTGGACGAAGCGAAGCGGTCGGAAGGAACGCGTCGTTTTCCGCTGGGATCTTTTGCATTGAATAAATGGGTAGACACGCACCTAGGAGACGCGAAGCGAGGATCAGCGAGGCGGCGAGTCGTTGGTCGCCCCCAAAAATACTGAGATTTGACCAAAAACCGTTACTTAAGTGTTATACATAACTGACCACACTCATAAGAATCTTGCTCAAAAATGAAGTTTGACACCCTGTATCTCGCTTATGCTTCGAAAACGGGATATATTGTAAAAGGTAAAAATGATTCTCCCGATGTCCTCTACACGAAAATATATGTTTGTCCAGTTTATGATGAAACACCCTGTATATACACTCACTTTTTTCCCGGGGAAAAAAGTAATTTCGAGAAGAAAAGTTATATTTTGTAACTTGCCAACAGAGATAAAATGTGGAATTTTTTCCACGTCACATATTTTTTTTTATTCCTATATGAAGGTGGGACGACGAAGCTATTAAAACAAGATTATGACCAACACGATTCGAACAATAGTTCTACCCTTGTTCATTCGGGTAGTCAGCATGGAGCATGGGTAATAAAAATTTATTGCGGCCCAAAAATAGGGGGAATTTCTTCCGATGGCTGATCGTCGCATCGCTTCGTCCAATGTCGCCGGTCCAGGCGAACTAACGCGTCGCTTAGTCTCGTCTCGTCCAAGTGAGCGTCAACCTTTAATGCATCAAATTTTAATGCCTCTAAAATTTTAAATAGGCCCTTTACAGGAAGTAAAGAGCAGAAAGAGCATCTTTCAAAAATGTTTGACATGTTTGGTAATATTAAAATTTTAGGGGCTACCAAGACGTCACGAATAGTGTGAAATTCTTGAAAGTTGGAGGCAAACTATCAGAGGATTTTTATGTTATGGGAAGACTTAAGCCCCAAAGTTGAATTTTTATGCACAAGGTACTTGAACCAAAGATTGCTTTGAGAATTCTTCGGAGTATTAAGAGCTCGGGTGAAATGCCACAAATCCGACTCCTATACAATTCAAAAAATTAAAAAAAAAATTTTTGCCTCCAATTTTTCGAGCATGTGGAGGAGCTAATTGTATAACTGATTTATCAGAGGTTTTAATTAATATTTTGTGTGATTTAGAAAAAAAGAAAGAAGACCATCTCCTGCAGTCTGCCGAACACAAACATTTTTTCGGAAGTGGTTAAAGTGACTTCTCGGGAATACACAGACATAGAAATGCCAGAAAAAATGTGCTGTCCTATGTCTGTGGATATCTCATAAAAAAATGTTTGGAAAAACACAAGTGTGATACTTGCGAGCAATTTTCCGTTTCTCAAATGAGCTGACGAATGAGACAGTTACTACCATTTGAGGAACTATAAGGAAAATGATTTATTTGGAAATTTGAAAATGCCTCCAAATTCATTTTATGAATATGTCAATAAACTGATGGCATTTTCATTTCAATGTTTCCAAAATTGGCAGTTGAGGGTTATGCTGCAGTGAAACTAAAAAATGAGATGGAAAAAGAAAATTTTCATCACCCATGTGCACAATTTCCGAAGAGCTATTGTTGAGTTTGTTTACTCGAATGAGAATTTATTATGTTTTAAAATTTTGCAATAGGGATTTTATTTTACAAAACAAATAATAAGACAAAAAAATTATTAATTTAAGCATTTGTGAATGTAAAATATTGATTTTATTTTTGTATAGTTTCATTGTTGTTATCATTTATTTCATTATTGTTCATTGTGTAAATATTATATATGGAAGATGTAAGAAAGCTTACACTTTCTTAAGTGTTTTACATTTTTTGAAAAAGTCGTCGGCGTTTATATATTTGTCAATTGAAATTTCATTATTGTCAAAAGTGTTGAATACGAACATTGAATGTAGTTTCTTGTTTTCAGGTTGTTAAGATATATGTAGATTACTGATGGTATGAATAAATAATCTTGTTTTCAGAATAAGAAACACATCTTGTTTTGTTTAAACAAACAAACATTATATATATATTCTCTTTTCTTTGCTGTATGTATTGTATTGATATTAGACTAAGATTGGGAATAGTAGCAATATTATAATAAAACTATTTTTTCTTTACTCAAGCTTTCGAGATTTTATTTTGTCTTCGCCACAAGAACTGTAATCAAGTAATGGAAACATAAACTCTTTTCTCTTATACATTTATATTTTCCTTACTAGTTTCACAGTTCCCTGACGAAGAGATTATCTCAAAACCTGAGCAAGAAAAGAGAGTTTCATATTGCTGTTATCCCCATTCTTATACCTATTGTATATATGTTTATATTGTAACTGTTTTATTCATTATATGATATTTTCTATTTTGCATTATTATTTCATTGTATTGAATGCCTTCCTCATAGTATAAATAGAACATGATGCTTACCTCATAATATAACATAAATAGACAAAAAAAATTATTAGGGCAGGCAAAGTATAGTGTTCTCATTAGTTCTCACTTTAATTATAATTGAAAACTAACATTGATTGTGTTTCACGAATATTAGGGACAACACCTGCTATACTTTCCTTCATTTCTGAGCTGTACATCAAAAATGATTTTCCACAAATTTCCCATTCTTAATGGTAATTTGTTCATTAAAAAAAATATTTTTTTCTTATGCACTAAAAAGTAACACAAAATTTTCAACTCCGGTTTGTTGGGAAATGCTCTTGAGGGTCGATTTCGAATTTAAGGACATCAAAAAGATAAAATGTTCGTTACCTTAATAAATGCATTCAATTGAGAAAATTTTTACAGTTCATGTTCCTTTTTTATATCTACGATCAACGCCTACAGCGAATCTCTGAAGACTTCATTCCCATACACTCACAATCTGTTATTGTTTATTCAATATTCTAAATGTATTGACTAAAAATTAAATCAAAACAACAAACATTCCTCTGAAGAGTGCCAGCAAGGTTCTAATAAAACTATAAATATTGTGAATATATTACTATCTTTGTCTCCTATTAATGATATTCGAAAAATTGATATTTTGAAAATAATAATAATGATATCCTAATTCATATATACCTTCACAAATGAAGATTCAAATAAATCCAAAAATTCCCGCTCAAATAACTTCATTTCCGCCTGCGCACGGAGATGGTGCGCGAGTTCTCGATAGAGTAAAGAATTCAGTTTCAATTTTTCAAGAGTGCAACTACTGGTTGGTGTCTATACTCGAGCGGCTTTATACACGTGTCGACCCTGTCTCGAACTACCAGGACTATTCGAAAGAATTCCAGACGTTCCATTCAATGTTTCGACGAACCAAACCTTCCAGAGCGTTCTAAAGCGCCACAGCGGTTGAGAGCAACCGGGCGCATTCAGGGGAAATTTGCACATTACAATATATTAAATGAAAGAAGTCGTTCATTAAAATAGTTATTATTGATCAATTACGTTTAACGAAGCTTTCATTTTGAGGTCGAAGGAAAATATTATTCACTATGTGGGCGTTGCTGTCTTAGTTCATATCTAGTTAAATTAGACCAGTTCCATGAATAAACAAAATATTGCGATACCATGGCAACGTACAATAACTTATAAGAAGTGTCAGTATAAAGTTTGACGTAAAGATTATTTAGTATAAAGATCGGAAACGACACGACTACATCAGTGTATGAGCGCCATCTCTGGGTCAAATGTGAACTAATGTCATAGAATGGTTGAAATTCTGGTTCTATGATTATAAGTTTCGAAATCAATATACATGGGAAATGTCTTTGATATAAAAAAGTGCCAATCAATTCGTTTGCACAAATATTATTTCACTTCGAACGGCTTTTGCAGTTAGTGTCGTCTCGAAAAAAGTGGAAAAAAGATGAGTTTGTAGCCTTCAGTAATGCAGATTACGAACGAGATAGTGAAACTGGATGATCAACTGGGTGTTTTATGGATGTATGCAGGTAAAGCTATATCTTGGCTTGATCAACGTCAAACATCTGTTGCTATTTCCACGATAGAGGCAGAAATAGTGGCTGATAGTGAAGCTGCACGGAAAATGAAATGGGTTTAAAATGACTATTCAGGAAAAGTTTTCCGTCAATTCAAACAGTGATGGTGGACAACGAAGCTGCAGTTGAACTGAGCCAGAAACTGGAATTCCACAGACGCACTAAGTATATTCATATTCAATCCTTGTATAAATCTTACAATAATACCCTAATATTTCTGTAATATCTTCTATAAATGCATAATAAAAATATTACACATGAAAATACTGAATTTTATTGAAAAATTATGGATTTAAAATATAAAAATGAAACATCCTGAAGGAATACGAATTTCGCATCAATTCTTATTACAGTTTTCTTTATATAATTTCTAATCAAAATTACAGATTTTATATAAAAATCGATCTTCAGTGCCATCTCTGGGTCAAATGTGAACTAAAAAATGTAGTCGTTTTTTAGTACTACGAATGAAGGGCCGTTTCCTATCTTTCTATCTCTATAATCTATGGTTTAACTAAGAAAGTTGGAGATTTGACTTTTACTCTTGGTGATCAATGTCCTTCATATGGGACCGTGAAAAATTTGACTGCAAGCTTCAAAGGAGGTAAATTTTCATTGAAGATGATGACCGATCGGTAAGGTCAGTTTCTGTGTAAGTCCCGAAAATATCGATGTAGTTCATCACATGATTTATCAGTGCGTCGATTGGGCCAAAACGGATATCTGAAGCACTGAATATTTCATACGAGCGCGTTAATCGTACAGTTCATGTCAATTAGGATCCCCAATGTTTTGAATGTTGACCAAAAGCGTTCTAAATAATCACGACCACAAAAGAGTGTACGAATGAAAGTCATCACAAGTTCATTTATCGACTAATAATAACAAGGTAACAACAAAGTGTAGTTTTGTAAAGGAGAACACTACATACACCGTTGTCTCGATTTCAAAAGGCTCTCAGCGGCGGCTAGATTCGACGAAATCAAAAAACTCAAGGCGTGTCTGAACTGCCTTAGAAAAAGGCATTCCGTTCAAGAATGTTCTGCTACACACTGCCGAACGCAATTTTGGAAGGTTCTAACTCGGAAAACCTTAGACCAAGTCTCGAAACCGAGCCGACGAACGCGAACAGTAATTCAACGTAACATGCAATAATAGTCTCCAAATAATAATCAAAATCTCGTACTTCTTTCTACCGCCAAAATACACATACTCGACAGCGAAAAAAATAATTTCAAGTATGTAGAGCCATCCTCGATAACGGAGCCAGTCATCGTTCATAACAACACAATTATGTAAAAAACTCAAATTACACTGCAACAGAGTAAATCTTCCTATAACAGGTATAAACGCTGCGTCTACAAATATTTCGAAGATTACGAAAACTAGGTGGAAGTCTGCGAATTCGAGTTTTCAAACCGATATACAATTTCTAGTGATTGATCAGATAACCGGAAATGTTCCACAATGTAGATTTGATAATTCGATTTTAAATCTTCCGACTAACTTAATATTTGCTGATCCCGACTTCAACGAACCTGGAGAAATCGACATTTTGTTGGGTGCTGGAATATCTACCAACTATTACTTCAGGGTCAAATTAACGTAAGAGGTTCGGAATTGATTTTACAAAATTCAAAAACTAGGGTGGATTGTTTCAGGACAAGTTCAGAACGCGTACGCAACTCAAACAACAGTGTACTGCAACACAAGTCAAACTACTAGCCTTAACGCGCAGTTAGAAAGGTTCTGGTTCGTTGAAGAGATCAGCGAAAAATTCGCAAAGTACTCGAAGGAGGAATTCGCGTGTGTTTTCGGAAAACATAACTAGGAATGAGGAAGGAATATTTGTTGTCAAACTTCCGCTTCGGGAAAATTCAGATCGCTTATGTAACAACAAAGAACAAGCTATCCAGAGATTCAACACTTCAGAACGCAAATTAGAAAAACAGCCATAAATAATGCAATATTCGAAATTCATGAAAGAATATATTGAACTTGATCACATGACGCCTATCGAATCGGAAACGCCCATCACTTCTAAAACGTTCTATTTTCAACAGCATTGCGTACTAGAGGATAACTCATTGACAACAAAATTGAGAGTCGTGTTCGACGCATTAGCAAAGTCCAGTTCAGGACTTTCTCTCAACGACGTACTGATGACATGTCCATGTATTCAAGTGACATCTTATCTATACTCTTGCGCTTCCGCACTTATAATGTCGTAATCACTGCTATAAGAAGATGTACCGTCAAATCTTGGTAAACCATAACGATCGCGATTTACAGCGTATAGTGTGGCGATCAGATAGTTCTAAAGAACTTTTACATTATAAATTAAATACGGTCACATACGGTACAACAAGCGCATCATTCTTAGCTACCAGATGCCTTAAGCAACTCGCGATCGAAAATTCGAAAATCCACTCAGAAGCCAGTCTATCAATAGAGCGTGATTTTTATATGGATGATTGGTTGACTGGAGCGGAAGACATTGAAACTGCGAAGACACTCATTTATGCGGTAAATGACATTCTCATGAGATCAGGTTTTCATCCCAGACAGTGGATGTCAAATAAAGAACAGTTATTAGACGAAATCGCCCAATACTCAAGCTCTACACCCTATATGATCGGGGATAATAGTCAGAATTCCCAAAACCTTAGGTATTTATTGGGATCCAAAAGAAGATTGTTTTTTATATCAAACCGAACTTGTGCCACAATACAAAATCTCGAAAAGAATCATACTATCCATTATATCACAAATTTTCGACCCTTTAGGTCTCATCGGTCCGGTAATAATAAACCCTATCGGTTATCCCAACTACCTGGGATATTTTAGGGTTTATATACCCTCGAATATTAAGTTGTAAGTAATAATAGTATGATTCAGTCTCGAACCTAGTAATAATAGTATTGTTAACTCTCGCACCGTAACCTGTAAGCATTATTATTCACTCTCGTACTCGTATCACTCGTTCCCGAACAACGTAAGTAACCAGCTTACGTCCACGAAGAAATAAACCAGCTGTAAATATTTTACCCTGTGTCTTATTTCAATTATCACGAACACGATTAGGCTTTTGTTCCTGAAGTAATTCTACCGACGACAAAACCCTAAACATTGGTCCTTCGAGCCGGATACCCTAACATTTGGTCCTTCGATCCCGATATTTCAACGAAAAAATCATCGTATAGTCCACGTGCCTTTTGAGCCAGACTCAAACGCAACAAGAAGTTCCAGTTCCAGACGAGAACACAAGTTTCATCAGCTCCAGACTCGAATTTAACAACGAAGAAGAAAACTCCCGAAAGCGGAAATCCACGTTTTTTAAATTGATATTTTTTTCCTAACGTCAGTTCAAGTTGTGTTGCCACGTTTATTAAATCAATATTTTATTCCCTAGCGTTAAATTAAGTTGTTTCCAAGTTTTTAAATCGATATTTTTCCCCAACGCCAGTTCAAGTTTTGTTTCCACGTTTTTTATATCAATTTTTTTTCCTAATATCATTTGAGTTGTTTCCACGTTCGTACATTAACTTAAAATGTCAACTGAAATGAATGAACTGAAACTTCGTTCCGGCCAAATTGAAGACAAGGTTTCAAACTTATTTGAATGACTTTCAACTCGACACCGGAGATCTGAGTCAACTCGAAACTCGTCTCGCAAACATAAATGATATATTGTCCGAATTTGAAGAAGTGCAAGTGGAAATCGAAGAGAAATTATTGCTAGAACGATGAAGAGGCGACTTGGAAAGAGCTAAAATCTTTCGAGAACAAATATTTTGTAGCAATAGCACAGGCAAACACCATATTGAAAACTCGTTCGACGTCACCTGTTTCAGTGAGAAACATTAACGTTAGGTCTGACTCATGGCCGAGTTCATGTGCCCCTAATTTACCTGCTTTGAAAATACCTGAATTTTTCGGTCTTGACAGTCAATGGCAAAGTTTCTACGAAACTTTCTCTGCACTGGTCCATAACAATGAGAACCTCAAAAACATCGAGAAATTTCACTACCTGCTAGGGTCGCTTAAGGGTGAGGCAGTCCAGGTAATTAAATCGTTGCCAGTTTCGGACGCCAATTATTTCAAAGCGTTCAAACTACTGAGTTACCCTGTGTCTTATTTCAATCATCACGAACACGATTAGGCTTTTTGTTCCTGAAGTAATTCTACCATTTCTACCGACGACAAAACCCTAAACAAAAGGCAAAGATTATTCTTCAAAATTTATGGAAGTTGAAAATCCAGTGGGACAAGGGCGTAGCCAGGGGGAGGGGGCTTGGGGGTTCAACCCCCCCCCCCCGAAATGTTTCAGTGTTATTTTTTGTTGCAAAAATAATCTTTCATTTTGCACTCGAACCAACTTATCTCCGAAAATCTACTTAAAATTATTCATATTACTATGAATTCTTGAAAACAACAAATACTTGCTACAGAAAGCGACCCTCACAATTCCCGGCACCTACAAAGTCAATTGCCAAAATGTCAAAACCCCCCCCCCTCCCCCCGAAATTAATTCCTGGCTACGCCCTTGCAATGGGACGATACTCCCACTTGAAATAACGAACCAATGGCTACAATTTTTTAATTGTATCGTGCGTTCAAAAAAATTCGTGGTCAAGTAAGCTATTCTATTCTATTTTTCCTAAGAGTCTATGAGGGGAAAAAGAATCCACAGCTTACTTGACCACGAATTTTTTTGAACGCACGTTATTAACGACATAAGGATGGCACGAATTCCCCGGCATATAAATCTTTGTGATTCCAATCATATGGAAGTGCACATATTTTGTGATAGCTCGGAGAAAGCATACGGTCCTTGCTTTATCTGAGAACAGAAAATGCTAAAGGGGATAAACTGACTCAATTGGTCTGCTCAAAATCTAAAATAGCTCCTTTAAAAATGCAAACGATTCCGCGTCTAGAACTTTGCGCGCCTCATTAGCGGCCAAGTTATCACAAAAGTTTTTATCTAAAAATTTAGAGAAAACGCGTTTGTTGCCCTTTGAGGTATACTCTGCGAGAGGTTGACGCTTTGAGTCTGTCTTGAGACATGGTCAGTTACGACAGTTACGAAATAAGTTTTGTTTACTAAGAAAAATTAAGGTTTAGGTACCTGCTTCACGACAGTAATGATACATACCTCTGGTTTTATGGAATGTGCTTCCGGTATCGTTTGAAGTATTAGGTACGCTCGGAACTAACGATATTGTGAACAATTTCTAAATAGGTTGTATTATAATGAAAATGTATGCGTGAATGATTGAAATATAACGATTGTAAACAAAAAATAGATCTATAAAAGGAATTATTATAGATTTAGAAGGAACTATAAGGAATGAACTCACTGTGTTTCCAGGTTGCTGGTGATTTCTTCTTTATGCCTTGCTTGTGTGGTTCGATTACACCAAAATAAACTTTTCTTACCGGGCTCGAAGGACCAAAATGTTGGATCTGCGGGGTAGTTTACGTGCTGACTGACAGTTCCTTGATTGGATATCGCTGGCGATAGTAGTGGACTGTATATTGTGGGGTCTGAAGAACACTAGAGGACTATTTATTATTACAACTATTTTGATGTGTACTCGTTGAGAGCTTTGGTTGAACTGTCAGAGTCGAGCCGTCTCATTTCTGACACCCCCTTTGTCGAGAGTGGGGGGGTTTAGTTACATTTGAAACTACTGCTCTTTGCTCTACTCAGCTGGTACCTAAGAACCATAGATAAGGATACTATAGATGGGAATCTCAGTGCAAATTCTTGTTCTTTTCTATACATATATACAAGTGGGACTATGGACTTTGGACCCTGTGCGTATTTGGCGGTAAATTTAAATTTATGTAGTACGTGCCGCCTAGCCCCTGTACTGAAAAATATTTTTACTGAATTGAAAACTGATGTTATAATTCTTGATTTCACAAGAAGTATGAGAAATCAAGAATTATGGCATTAGGAAAATGGTTTTTGGAAAGAAATTATAAGAAAATTTACGATCATAACAATTTATTGAATATATGTATATCAGGTAACACAAAAACTTATCATTTAAAAATAATGAGCAGTATGAAAAAAAATCATATACAAAATATCAATAGATGAATTAAATTACTAAAATAACATTATGAAATTTACTCAGATCTAACAATGAAAAAATGAGATATTATGGAATCAACATCAGAATATTCACAATACACAAAAAAATATATATTATTTTTAAATTATGGCTACAAATTGTTTCAAAAACGTTACATAATATGTACAAAATGTCTCGATTGAGAAAATTAACAATAATATTCACAATGATACGTACTGACAGCTTCATTTCAAAGAAAAACAGAAGTATATGCAACATTGAAGAATATGACACAATTTTAATCTTAAATAAATATGAGAGAGTAATAAATACATTTACAAGAGTTCCATTGTTCTGGAAGCCTTCGATCAAATCCTTACATTCCTTACTAGAATTATATTGCAGACTAGGGTCAATTGCCATTTCATCAAAGAGAATGGACACAAATTTTTGCTTCTCATCCATTTTCTCTACTTTTCTTTTAAGTGAATTAATTATGTGATATTCTAACCTGTCTCACATTCAACTTTGTTCAATAATATCATGAGTGTCCTTCTGGATGGAACCGCAAAAATGCCTTTCAATAATTTGTAACCCTTGGGACTTTGTTTTAAAAGGGACAAGAATAATGTTTTTCTCATCAAGAGTATATCTTCTCCTTTCAATGCTAGTTTTTGACACCTAATTGGTGACAGAAGAAAAGTATGTGTTAGTGCGTTCAACTTGCCTCTAAGTAAATCAATGTTAAGAAAGTCGCTTTCTACTTCCCTGATAAATTGTTCAATACTATTTCATTTTCTAATCTTTTACTTTTCTTCAAAGATCGGAAGCTACTTTATAAATATGTCTTACATCTTCTGAAAGTTCTGCAACTTTCCTAATCTAAGAAACATTGAATAACAAACTGAATCGCTTTCTTCGACCACCTGTAGAAAACAAACCATATCAGGTTCTTGTATATCAGTACGAACCTGATACTTCACCTGTGTTTCATTTGTGTGTCCAAACAAATTTGAAACATCGACATTTTCAGAATTGTCCTCTAGATATTCAGGTTCCTCTAATAGACCTTGGTCTTCATCCTCAATTTCCACTTCGAAGGCCACTAGAAAAAAACATTAAACATCCAAGAAGAATTTTGCTTCCAAATATTAAAGTAGCTCTCAATATTGCATATAGCCTATTTGTTTTGAACAGTTTCGTGTTCCTGAGTGACTCAAAATAAGGGTTGTCACTAGTTGCGCACAAGCACTGGAACAGCTCAGGAGCACGAAACTCTTCAAAACAAATACTATCATAATGTGGTATCCTACCTGGTAAAAATCTGCCCATTTCTTCATCATCCATCTCTATAATGTGATCCCCAAAAACTTCAAAACCAGGTTCTTCTTCAGCGTTGTCATTATTCGATCCTCTTGAGCCGAGGAATGGACTTCAGAACCAAGTTCTTCTTCATCGTTGTTAATATCTTGACCTGAATACATTCAGATATGTGAATATTATTTGTAATAAAATCTGATCCAAATTCCTGTCAACAATTCATTCAATATTATTTGTATATGCTGAGTACTTTGACGTGATCCTACTTCATTAATTTTTTATGTTGATATGTGAAAAGCTCAAAAATTGAATTAAGGTGTAAACATGTAAATTACTCACCTGAAGTCTCAGATGCATTATTAGGTAGAAACAATCTTGGTATTGAACCTTCCCTCAGAAAAGAATGGTTCCTTTTAAATGGGAAAATACATTCTGGCCCAAAATGAATATTGCATATTTTCTTTTTTTTTCAGGATGTCTAATTATAAGTTAATATTGCAAATAAAAAAAAACGATGATCACGTTGAACGCTGGAATCAATATGGCTTTACGATGTTTGTAAACAACATTCTTCGAATCTGTGACGCCTGAGACCTCACACGAGTGGCGACCTAACTAACTGCCCCCACCACTCGCAACAGAATGTAACGAATTTAGCAAGGGAGATTCAGGCCCATGCTAAGAACTAAACAAGCGTGCAAGGGTAGAAGCATAGCGTTCGATCTGTGACCGATTCAAAAACCATGTAGACTTCTTAAACCGAATTGTTACTTTTGATTAGACTTTGGTACATTTCAACAATCCAGAAACGAAGCAACAATCGATAGAATGTCGACACTCTGGTTCTCCAAAACCTAAGAAGTTTAGTGTCCAAAAATCTGCTGGAAAAGTTATTGCTTCAGTTTTTTTGGGTTTGCCAAGGAGTAATCATCATTGATTTTTTGGATAATAGTAGAACAATAACTGGAGAATTCTATTTAGCATTACTGACTACTTCACGAGAAAAAATTGGAGAGAAAAGACGCGGAAAGCTATCCAAAGTTGTTTTGCTTTTGAAGGACAACGTCCAGCACACAAAGCTCAGGTTTCCATGCAAGAATTCGTGATTTAGCGTTAGAATTACTAGAACACCCCTCTTATTTACCAGACTTGGCTCCACCCGACTATTATCTTTTTTCTCCACTGAAAACAAGTTTAAAAGGTCGTAAATTTTCCTCCAACGATGATGTCATAAAAGCTGTTTAGGTCAGGTTTGCAGAGTAAGAAGAAACATTTATTTGAAAGGTCTTGCAACGTTGCAGGTTTGCTCTAATAAATGTATGCGATATGTTGAGTAATAAAATATTTTGACATAGAAATTTTGTTTGGTTTTATATAAGGTACGAATTTTCCAATATATTATCGTATAACGATTATCGGAACTGCAGCTGACAATTTTTTCAACCCACAGGTGTGTAAATTGCTGCGGCATGTCGCAGTATCAGAAACACTTCAAATCTCAGCCAAGTTCACGGAGATAAATCTGCGTGTTTATGGACCTCAAGTCATCACCGCTGCCAAAACATTGGCTGCATATCCGGGTAGCAAAATAGCCTCGGAGAATTTGGAAGTATTCGCTGATATGTACCAATGGTTAGTGTCGGATGTAACGACCATCGTAAAGGATGTATTAGAGACGAGTCAGGGTAAATCGGAGAAGCAGGTGTATATGTCGCTGCCTAGACCAGGGGTAAGTTGTTCATTATAAGATAACATCAACATAATAATGAGTGAAACAATACATAAGTTAGGAAATTCACATCGAAAACAGACAACATACGATATATAATGCATCAGACAGTGCATTTAGCAGTTCAGTTGAACATTGTATATTCCAGAAATGTTCGTGCTACCCAACTGGCTGAATAAATGACCGATTGCAAATAATATAGTGTTGTCGCTTAATTTAAGCAATATGGTAGGCAACCAATACTTGGAACTAAAATCGAGTATTACGGGATTGACACATTGAAGGCGAATTTGGCGCTATATCCACAGCTAACCATAGTTACATAATTACGCGTAGTTACTTGTTACCTGAATTTTGGAGAATATAACTAACTATGACGTTTTGATGACGTTTCGCTAACCATACTTACTACTTAACCTTCCTCTTGAGCAGGTTATGACTGGTATATATATTTACCTATATTTTTTTGACATCATCTGTAAAATTGAGATGAATAAATCTATCTATCTATCTATCTATATGTATTTATATCTCTTTAAGAAGAGCGGATGGCATTTAAAGGTTATCCGACATTCGAATATGGTTATCTTTTATCAATGTGAATAATTTTATTTCGAATTAATCAATACTTTGCCATTGTTTTTTATCGAGTGAGATTTTTGTTCGAGCCTCGTACATTGTATCAAAATTTCGTCATACATATGTAATGAAATAATAAGGTTCATTCTCTCCCATTTGTTATTAAGAAATCTGTGAAATTGATTAATTTCTTTAAAAATCAATTAAATTCCAGGATTGAACTGATGAATCATTACAAAGTATACAATTCAATTATTTAATTATAACAAGGTAAGAAAACGCCCATTGCTCAAAGGTTTCCTGACCATGATTTGACGAAATTTTGTTACAATATAAATACGAGCTTTAAAATCATTAGTTTCGGAACGTTAGTTAGTAAAGTATTGATTAAATTCTCAGATCAATTTTTATATCGATATAAAAATTCTAGTTACAAGTTTCATTTAATAGTGAATTATGGATGTTACTGATCAACAAAGTTATATTTCACTAGCACACCCAACAGACGTTGTTCTGTATACACAAAAATTCATTCATTTCGATCCAGCCGTTTAGTTGCAGAGTAGATGAATAACCTGAATAACGACTACATCGCCATCTGTTGATCTGATTTGTGATAATAAACATACGGGCATCAGGCAATCCAAAATACATTCATACATCCCTCACACTTCGGTACCTTCTCCTACCCGCCTAGTGCCAACCTGCCATATCTTTTGATGTATTCATCATTATTGAATGATGTAGAAGGCAATTTCGTTCTAAATTAAATACTGGGTATGAACGACGTATTTAATTGAATAAGGATCAATAGCGTATTCATAAAAAAATACTCCCAAATAATGTATAATTTTGAGGAACATTCGGATACCTTTAAAAGGTGATACTGAGTAAACTTTGAAAGATAGATGATATATGCTATCGCGGATTTTTTTGTAGAACTAGGTACATTTCCGTCATACATTGTTTCCATGTACGTCTTACGGCGCACCTGAAAATAGCTGATCATGGCTGATTTGGTACTCATATTTATTATCATTGAAGTTGTAGATTCATTTCCTCAATTTTCTCGGGTGAAAAGTATAGCCTATGTTACTCAGGGATAGTGTAGCATTCTAAGGGTGGAAGAATTCTTTAAATCGGCCTAGTAGCTTATGAGTTAACTCGTATCAAACCCACAAATCCATAAACATACAAATCTTTCCTCTTTATAATATCAGTTTATCTAAGGAAAAAAATATTTTCAAAATGTTAGCAGACAACATGGTTGCAAAACTGAAAAATGGTATTCAGCTTCCAATCGATGTTATTCTTTGCTTGAGCAGAATCCGTACCAACCTAAGACACTGGGATCTGAATAAGATGATCAGTTTTCAGGATATGAAGAAATAAATGGACAAAAAACTCTCCAAATTCACGAATTATAAATGAAATTCATTGAAATTTCCTAAACATGATAAATTTATTTTCATTTATTCGAAGTTTTTAAATGAAACTTGAATAATTTATTCTCTTTTAACAAATACTCGTAAATACTTTGCACTAACATCCATATTTATACAGCTTCATTGAAATATTCCAGGATCAACAAACAGAGACATCGAAGAAATTTCATTTGAAATAGTTAGTTGATTGCATTTTCAATGAAACTGGCGATTAATTGCATTACTCCAATCATTCCCTCGAGTTCTAACCTTAGACTATATCCCTATACTTAGTCTAAGGTTCTAACACTTCCATCCCGCAAATGCAATGGAAATGCTACGCTGTGACGTCACATCTCGATGCGCGTCGGCATACCGGTGTTTGTGTATCGTGCTCGGAGCCGAGCATTTTGGTGCGATTTCATCTTCAACCTGCCATATCTTTTGATGTATTCATCATAATTGAATGATGTAAAAGGCAATTTCGTTCTAAATTAAATACTGAGTATGAACGACGTATTTAATTGGATAAGGATCAATAGCGTATTCATAAAAAAATACTCCCAAAAAATGCATAATTTTGAGAAACATTCGGATACCTTTAAAAGGTGATACCGAGTAAACCTTGAAAGATAGATATATGCTATCGCGGACTTTTTTGTAGAACTATTGAAGAGGTACATTTCCGTCATACATTGTTTCCATGTACGTCTTACGGTATTCGCAGCGCACCTGAAAATAGCAGATTTTGGTACTCCTATTTATTATCATTGAAGTTATAGTAGCTTTCCTTAAATTTTCTCGGGTGAAAAGTATAGCCTATATTACTCGTGGATAGTGTAGCATTCTAAGGGTGAAAGAATTATTGAAATCGGTCCAGTAGCTTATGAGTTAACTAGTATCAACGCCACAAGGCACAAACCCACAAATCCACAAACCCACAAACATACAAATCTTTCCTTTTTATAATATTAGTATAGATGATTCCTTTCCCTTTTCACGTTCATACTTTGAACCTTTTGGTATTATTCTCCTTTATATTTAGATACTAGCTGACCCGTGCCCACTCCGTTGGGCATATTGTTAATAATCCTTTTTTAGTACAGAGTGTTATGTTTTGATTTCTAACTGCCAAAAAAGGGGGTTATACGCAGGTTCAGTTTGTATTTGAATGCTGATACAAAATTCGAAAGTAAATCTGTCCGAAAGAAAAACATTTGAGGATTTGCGATAAACGAATTCCATGGGGACCAAGTCGCGGGAAAAGTTAGTTTGGTAATGGTGATTTTAATCATTCAAAACTTCTCTGTAAACTATATTGGATGTAATGTTATCATTTGGTAGCAAATATATTGTTTATCAGGAGTTCTTACCCGAGAGAGCCAACATATAACTGCCCATAGGAAAACACGGCTTTCTCAGGTCAATGCTCACCAGAGAGAATGTTTGACCTTGGGACTTGTTAATAGTGAGGGCAAAAGAGATCTTCACTTGAAACTGTAGCCTTTTAAGCGGCATGGGTAAATCAGTGGGAATTATGGGTATCCGCGGAATATAAGCCAGTTGTCCCACTGCTGGCCTTGTGAGAATGGTCGCCACGATTATATTGTCCCGTAACTTTTTTGTAAGCAGCCTTGTTCCATTACACATGTTGGGGGTGCTCAAGTTTCTTAATAGCATGATAGGAATGCCAACTTTCGTGAGGAAGTAAGCCAGATGGGTTCAAAGAATTTAAAAATTCTTGGGGATAGTTCACTGTATCCTCTATACTACACACCGTATTAATAGTGTTTGACCTGACCGGGAATTTTCTCTAAAATGAGTTTATTTATTTCATTCACTGTATCGTCTCTGGGTGACAATATAGCCCTAGAACAAAGCCAATGATAATCTCTCTCCAATAAATTTTCAAAACCGGATATATTGCATCAATAAGATGTTCAACCTGTGCAATATGTGTCCTAATGTCTCGTCAAGTTTAACGTCATTGCTGTTGGTATTAGAATAGACAATTTTTCCCTCGCCAAGATTGAGTAATTGACGCGGAAAGTCGTCATTGTCGTGTCGCTCAAATGGGCTCTAATGTTTGTTCGTAAATTGAGAGATGCAGCCGAACTCCTTAAGTGAGATGATTTTAAGCATGCTCTGATGATATCGGCGCTTGTTCCTTTGTTACTATAGGCAGTAACGCCACCCATTCGGTTTACTGCTTCAACATGAGCTCTATGACTCATGGCACATTGGTCCCATATAATTCAAGATGACCCGAGTGGGTATTTTTACGTATGGAACAAACTGACGGTTGATCTAGTTAGACTGTCAGAGGTAGCTTAGAGGTGGAGTGTGCTGTTTCCCATCATTTGACAGAGTAGCGGCTATCCCCGAAGAGGCAACGGCTAGCCGCTAGCTCATTTTTCCCGGATTGTCTTATTTTTGCCAATGCCTCCCGGGGCGTTAAGAAAGAAAGTTAAACCTCTGTTATTTAGCACAATGTCAATTATTGAATCAAAAGCTTGTCTCTGGGTCTCTGACTAATTTCGGTACATTTTCATCAATAAGAACTGACAACTCATTGGTATCGTACGAACGTATCAGTAGTATCCGTTCCATTGTTATGTGGCCGAATATCGAAAGTGTACTAATTACGTTTCAAAAAATTCAATTTCGTAAACGTCCGCTGCGTAAGCAACCGACCACGCGACCATAGTATAGACAGGTGTATAGGTGTCTATACTGTGACGCGACTGACTGACGGAGAGTGAGCCCAGTCCAGAGCCGCGCTGCCGCGCTTAGATGTAAAAGGCCACGCCCCCTTCTCCCGAAGCGAGCACGAAAGCGAACCGAACTAAACCGAAAACATCGCGCGCGCGCCTTCGGCTGCTTCGGCTTTCATACGTTTTTTACCCGATTCACTTTGCAAAACGGACTACCACGTGAAAGCCTTTTTATTTTTCGGTTTTTTATATAGCCTATGGCACTCTAAAATAATGTGGCTTTCTATTGATGAAAGAATTTTTAAAATCGGTTCAGTAGATCCCGAGATAAGCCCTTTCAATTGGATAAATATACAAACATACAAACACACAAACTTTACCTCTTTATAATATTAGTATAGATTATAAAATAGGAAAAACTTTTCAAACGACGAGGAGAAATCTTCATATATTAGGATTTAATATTGTTATTCTGTTAAGAATGGATACATAATCACCTCATGTTATATAACTTACAGTAAGGTATTCTGAAAGTTCTTTTATGTGTACTTTGTATCTCCTTCATAATTATATTTTGGTTATACCGGGTGTTTCATTATAAACTGGACAAACATATACAGTGTGTTTGGTCATGACTTAGCGATAATTTTAGGTCATCAAATATGCCTAATATTATCGACAAAAACACGCAAACTTGGAAGTTTACTCCCTTAGTTTTGGAGTAGCCCCCATTTTAAATTTACTTTTTTATTTTCATTGAACCTTCCAAATAATATCGATTTCTTTGGGCCTAAAGGTCCTACAGATGTGAAAAAAATGTTTTTTGAAAGATGATACTACCACCTTTCATTGAAGTATAACAATAAAAAAACATTCAACTTGAAAATGCCATAAAAAAATTCTTTGAAAAAGTTCATAGTGAAAATATGTGTTAGGTGTTAAACGTCATTTTGAGCAAGATTTTAATGAGTGTGGTCAGTTGTGTATTACACTTGAAGTAACGGTTGTTGGTCAAATCTCAGTATTTTGGGTCCTCCATTCAGAAAAGTTGACGAGCTCCGAAAAAAATTTACAAAATGGCGGAAAACCTGCAATATTCCCGATTTTTTCGGACGTCAAATTGAATTTTTCACAATCGTACTTCTTTCAATATTTATAACGAATAAGAAAACATAATCGAAGAATATCAAACAGTTTCGTTACTTCAGCCATTCAAATGTTTCGTTCAGACCTCCGAAATAATAAAAAAAATTCTTTGGGTTCTTAGAGTCAAAAAAATTGATTTTTTGGTGTCCAAATATTCTCGCTGTATACTTACATGCAAAAGAAATTGTGTTCAATTTTGATGAAAATTTTCGGATATCGTCCACTTTTCTGAACAGAGAACCCAAAAATACTGAGATTTGACCAACAACCGTTTCTCTAAGTGTAATACATAACTGATCACACTCATTAGAATCTTGCTCAAAAATGACGTTTAACACCCAGTATCTCGCTTATGCTTCGAAAACGGGATATATTGTATAGGCCAAAAATGAGTCTCCAGTTGTCCTCTACACGAGTATACATGTCCAGTTAATGATGAAACACCCTGTATATTGGCTACTTTAGAAAAGTCACACAGAACATTTTTTTTATTTCAATGCCATAAAGATTGGAAAAAAATGCTAATGGATCAATTAAATATGATTTTATTGTGAATCACATCTAGAACAGAAAAAAGGATCCTTTAATTATTGATCTCCCCACAAGGGACATTACGTTGCAAAATGGCGAATGCACTAAGCCTATTCCAATCGTATAGAATTCATTCCAAAAGGTAACTGTTCCAACGGTTCTATGGCTTTTCCATGGGCGCTTGTATGAAGAAACAGTAGTTTCAAATTTACCTCATTAGTGTACCTACAGGGTGACCAAAACTGGTTGTCTAGTGAAAGGATTTCGGGAACTATTGAAACTAACATTTTAATGAGCTCTTGTTCTTTGTGTTAGTATTGATCCAAATAGATCAATTGAAGCATTCCGAAATTATCAGATGACTTTATTTCATTTGAATTTATATTAAACCAGAGAGTTTTAGAGAGTTTTTCGGTTCCAATCGTCTCGACAAAATAAGTTTTCAATTCCATTTAGGACGCCCATACGTATCTATCGTATCTTCTGTGACATCTTTCATTTCCATATTTTCCATCAAGAAATTGCGTGTCATTCACACTCCCCCATTGCACTCGTTTATTTCTTGGCTACTAGGCTACTCCTATCCCAACATCTTGTTGATTACGTACTTTCTTCGGGGAGCAAAATAGTGGCCGTCTGTTCTGGCTGCAAGCCAATCGGGATTATTCATACGCGTCGCCAAGAGTCCTGTCGCCTCTCCTGGATCGGTTCGCGCAGGAATAGTTTTCCAGTTTTGTAACCATTCTTACCGTCGACGCGGGCCGATTAGTTCGTTAAACGTGTGTTTCCGTGCCGGAGAGAAATCCATGAGAAGCAACCATGTTTTTGTGGCAGAAACGACCGACGCCGGGGACATCGGCAACGGTAAATTGATGTTATTATAATTTGTTGATGAGTAACGTCATTTATTGTATATTTCCATAAAACTTTTCTTAGGAATGTGGCCATATTTTTCGATTAAGTCAAAACTTTTCGAAAGTATCCAGTTACCTTCTATTTTCATTATTTTGTGTTTTGTTGAAAATCAATTTAATTCTGGGGAAATGAACGTGCTATCACATTATAGCTAAAAATACAGGTCTGTTCCAGTAATATGTTAAACGGATCATTCAATTATAACAAATGTAGCGGGAAAGTTTTAAAAAAATCTAACAATGACTGATTTTCAAAAAATCAACAATATCAACTTCAATGCTGAAACGTCACACTAAATTCATCGTTGAAATTCTCGTGAATATGCTTGAAATATCGGTTTTTTTTATTATCTGTCTTATAGTTTTATTTTTTTTCCAAGTTTTCAGTTGGAGTAACACTTCTGTTTTTAAGCTGTTTTATTCTAGACTTAGATGATGAACATCTTCCCTAAAATTCACAGTATTGTTGGATCTTATTTGAACCATTTCACTAATTGGTCGTCCGTAGTAGAAAGGTTCACGGTCTAGAATTGTGACACCAAGCTCAAATTTATGTCCTTCCATATGTGTATGTGTAGTGACATGAGGGGAACATCTACCACAACCAACAGAGTATATTAACAATGCAGAATTTAGCACCCAGGAAATATTGAGCTCAATGCACTCCAGAATTCTATAATATAGTGAAAAAAATTTTAGTCAAACCTTAAAGATAAAACTCCTATTCTAAAACGATCAGAGCTAATTTATAAAATAGCGTGTGGAAATTGTCAAAGATGCTACGCAGAGCAAACATCTACTACAAGACATAATAAAACAACATATAAATTATACAAACAATTTGAACCAGCCACAATAAAAGCCATCACTACACATAAAGAAAGGCATGAATTCAAGTTTCAGCATGTCATAATTCCAGACCATGAACACATTCAAAACAGACGACTTATCAGTGAAATGAAATGGTTTACATTAAATCCACCAATACAGTGAATTTTAGGGAAGGTGCTCAAGAGTCTGGTATATAAAAAAAAATAATAACAAAAAAACATAATCTAATGAGCGTGATATAAAAAGTATATTTTCAATATATACAATAATTTTGAAGTTTAGTTGTGAAGTTAATATTGTCGATTTCTATATTTGTCCTAAATATTTTGAAAATTTGTCAGTAGAACTTCACGGTTACATTTGGTATAATTATATCGACCGTTGAACATATAACTGTGATAGATCTGTTTTTGAGTGCTCGTTTCGTTTCGCTATATCGTTTAGCCCAAATGTCTGTTTTTTTCGAATTTTGAGCCGAAAATGGTCTCAAACGATAGGGTTCGACTCCCTGATGAAGAATCTATGGTCAAACTCAATTCTGTTCGTGAAGCTGTCCAGTTGTCCGGTCGACCGTTAGCACAATAACTTTCGAAGGGATTGTCCTAGAGACTTGAAACTTTCAGGGTTAGTTTGAGTCCCAAATGCCTCGATTGAGTTCGTTAACCTGCCAAATCGTACATGGTGTTTCATAAAAAACGGCCGTCCAAAATTTCGTTCCTTGATATCTCATACAAAACGGAACCAATCGAAATGAAATGTCGCTGCCAAATGCAAGATGCTCATAATGAGTCTCATGTAGAACTTAGTTGCCATAGTGTGAACAGAATCATAGAAAATTCAATTGGAATAAAGAATCCTTTTATTTCCACAACATGATATCCGACTCTAGTGAAGTTTCTTTTGTAGTGAAGACTGAATTTTCATGCAAAATTTTGTGTTCACAGACCATAGAAAAGTCACTTAGAATATTGAAAAAAACAATTTTTATATTTCCATAACAGAATATCTGATTCAAGTGAAATTTTTAGTGTGAATGGAACTGATATACTGATCGTTCATGTGAAATTTCAAGAGGCCAGATCATCAGAACCATGGAATTTGATTTTTTTAATATTTGTTCGTCACATATTTCATTTCCTGAAAAATTCCCCAGATATAATTCTGATGATTGTGCTGAAATTTTGCATGTATTTATTTGGTATCAATCTCAAGTCGCATATAAATTTTGAGCTGATATCCTTATTGCCCCACCAATGAACGAGCATTCAAAAGCTTCTGCTCAGGACTTTTCTTAAATTTTCTAAGTACTGATTGATGATAACATATTTTTCATATCACAACAATTAATTTAAGATGGTCTTCAAATAAATGGATAAATTGTTGTCATAGATGAGACTGATGACAAATTTTGAAAAATTCTTATGGATAGAGAAAGATTATTATTTAACCACTGCACCGCTGCATAAATGGAAGCTCTTTTGCATAGTTCAGGTTCACTTTTTTGAGACGAGGGTTGTGCTATTGATTTATTCCCAAAACCTTTTTCTCAGTTGTTCATTCGTGATTACATTGCTACCGATTTTATATATCAACTAACTCTGATTTGAAGTAAATTCTTCATCAATTTTTTTAATCTCTTCCATAAAGTATTGAAGTTGGTATTTCATAATGGTAACCGAATGGGGAACTTATTGACTTGTTTTGGAGCACCTAGATTTTTCTCAAGTTTTCATGATATTTTCCAAAATACACAAATATATATAATTGCATACAGACTATATCAACTGAGTAGAGGAGTCGTTTGCATGCATCAGTGATCACTCACTCTTCTGAAATTACCGATAAAGATTCTCAGTTTCTCAAAAGTTTTTTGTATGTGTCGAGATCAGTGTGCTCCCGGATTACAACATTGTACGAAATTTTCATTACCGTGAGGTTCGCAAACAACAACTTATTTCAAAATGCTTTTTTTGAAGGTATAATAACTTAAGTTCGCGAAGCTAGGCATAAAAAAAAATTATAGAACTATATAATGCATATTTCTCCATCAATATTTTTCTTGGCGCTGAATAAATGTAGGTATTCATTCTTGTTTTATCATTTATGTTTTCAAATGGTGAGAAATAGTGACTTAATTTTCACATCGAAAAGTAGAGGCATGTTAATATGTAGTGTCAGAATTTAATTCCTCCCGCATAGACTACGACCGATGGTCTATATGGCAGTCGAAATATTATCCTCAAAGCTCATATTTAGGTAACAAAAATCTATTTTTTCTACAAACGTCAAAAAATAACAAGGTTCGCGCATTGGCAAGAATATGCGAAGTGACCCTTTTTTTCATTTCCTTCGTTACTATGACACCGTGCGCGAAGTAGTGTGCGAAATACTTACTTCGCGCACTGCATGTAAACTATATGGAATTTTTATATTTTAACTTGGTAAATTTCTTGAAATCCACGTTTTCTTTAACATTGAGTGTTGCTTTCAACATAGAATATATTGCCCATAGTTATAATACCTAATTACTTGATTGGAAAAAACAGTTCAAACCAGTTCAAATTTTTTTTCATATAAGCTAAGCGTTTGTAGAAAAAATTTTGTTTGCATCTCACGCGAAATACTTGTGATCTCGACTATTTTTTTAACTCGGCTGCGCCTCGTTAAAAAAAATCAGTTCTCGATCACCATAGTAGCATTTCGCGCACTAGATACAAAAATAACTATTTGTCGAAGATGGTACCCAAAAATCCCACTGAATCACTCATTATCATGGGAGCTGAAATTTTCAGGGGAGTTTTAAATTGGTTCGCCTATATTGAGAACAATTGCATTTGTTCTCTGGACATAGTCAATTTGTGTTCCTGATACTAGTCTGAAAGATTTTGTAACATGACCTTGGCTAGCTCATTGAGCTATCAATATCTTTTTCATCTGCAAAAAATAATTATCATCAACTTTTTTTTTGACCTTACATGGTAATCCTAATCTCAGTAGCGCACAGCGAAAATTGTTTACAAAAATTATAGAAGGAGGTTACCAAGAATACTTCCTTGCGATACAGTTGGCACTGTATGAATTTCCTCTGATATAAATGAGACTACATCCTTAGTCAGAACAACGATCTGTCTGCAGTTGTGAAGGTACTTTTTATTAGTTCAAGTTGATTGCTCATTACGTGTTCTTTACATGTTCAGCAAAATCTCATGGTCCACAGAGTAAAGAGCTTAAAATAAGTCCTCAAAAGTGGCTCAATTGTTTTAGGATTGGTAAAAATTCTATTCCTTCTTAAACGCCTGAAATAACTGAATATAAAGGATATGTTATCGCTTCATAAGTGAGTGAGTCTTTCACTGATTGGAATATACATAAATCTAAATAACTCATGTTATGGAAAACATATTATTATTTTTTACATCTGTATGATGATCGGAACACAGAAGTTGATTAGATGGATCTCATATTTATTGTACAAGATACACGTTTTAGCTCCCTCAGAATTGTGGATTTTTTTTTCGTTTCCGAAAATTTTTTCATGGTTATTTTCGTATCAATAATCTTGCTTTCTTTGTCGAATTTTCTACCTAGATGGCGTTTTCATAATCATGTTCTAATCAGGTTAATATAAATATCGTTCCGATCGGATTTTTTGTTATTGGAAATTTTCAAAATTGAAATATCAGATCTCAATAACTCAACAAAAATGCGAACGGACAATCAACAAACTCAACTGAGATATTCCCACCACCCTAAAATTTTGGATCCCTAGATTGCACACACCATAAAAGTTTAAGAAATGCTATTGGATGGATCCTCGCAAAGTTTGTTGTCTTCATGCAGTTTTTCATTATTATAACTCGAGCCTTGTTCGAGAGATATGAACATGTGTGCAAAAGTGTGTTTGTAAACATTGAAAAGCTGATAATTTTTTAATGGATTCGCTACGGTCTGATGAGAATGTATAAATTGACATTCAACTAGTACCTAATTGCCCGACTATTAAAGAAATTTGCCAGTCTGTATTAGCCATCATTCACTGCTGAGACAAAAGTTAATAATGGTGCACCAATGATTTCGAAGAAGACAGTAACAAATTCTGAAAAGAATCTTCTGAGGGGTTTCTACGAAGCCTTGGAGTACTAATATTTAGCATTAACAGATGACCCGCTCTGTTTGGGGTCTACCGTTATTATAGTTGAATGGGTACCTACTTCTGATCATTGAGTCGCTTCAAAACTAATCGGTTTTTCAGGAAACAAAATATTTGAAAGTTTTTCAACGATTTTGCTTTGTGGAGCTCTGTCCTGATTTGGATAACAACACGATTTTATCCGAATATACCGAACGAATTGTGCAAACAATTTTATGCAAATGACCTTTGTCTTTGGAAGGTTCCTCGGCATCTACAGATTGCATTCGGTATTTCCGAGAAGACTGTAATTGATTTCTAAATTGAAAACACACCAATCGAATGTTGTTGTTATTGGTAGAAAGCACCAACTATCAATATGTATTGTCTAGAGACAGGGATGTCGCCATAGAATCATTGGCATCCCTTTTGGACAAGGTTGAACAATTTGGCAACATTTCAGGGTGAAATAGAGAAACTTATTACTATCCCGTAGACGCAGGGTTTTCAGTTGTACGAAAGAGAATACGAGGATAATAATAATTCATATACTGCATTAGATATATTATTTTGTCTGCAACTTAAATTTTTTTTCAACTGATGGCGAATGCTGCAATGCTGAAATTCTCTATTTAGGTCACCACCACTTCCCTCAAAGTAAACATTTATTATTTTACTTCGTGTTAATCTTCATTACTCAGAGGATAGAGTCTTTTTCTTTTCTTGATCTTGATGATGTACCACGAATAAGTGAATTAGAGCTTCGGACTAGTATTAAAGGTTGCGAGTTCTAGCCGGACTAGGAAAAAAAATTTTTGGCGATAGCGGCCAAAATTCACTACTGGGCGAACAATTAGTAGTGCTTTGCTTGAAGTGGCGTAAGGACATAGCAATGAAGCCTACTCGGAACAATAATGGTAATTATCATTATCTCTTTTTCGTCAATATCAGGCAACTCCTCAATATGTAGGTTGCAGTGTAAAAATTGCTTGGGTGAAATTTAAACGTAAGTTATTATAATTATCATTACCGCAACAACCGGAATGTGAAAATGCTCTTAGTTGCTGAATATCGAACTACTTAATTCGAATTTTCGCCAATTTATCAGAATATTCGAGAA
>CM024240.1:8721683-8767584 GCA_013421045.1 Propylea japonica
AAAAAAAAATAAAAATCATTTAATATTTTACAGTTGGGTTCGAAACTCTATATGAGGTTAATATTTTTGACTTTAACCAAACTAGCTTGTGAAAAATATTATATACAAACACTTGTCACGTTTGCTGTTATTAGGAAAACTATAACTTCCTTGTTCAAATTTCAAACCTAAATAATCGACGTTTCGAATTGTTTCTTCCAGAAGTTATCGCGTTTACGGCTAGCTGAAGGATCAGGAGTAAATAAAACTTATTAATTAGCTTGAATAAAGTTATGATCAATATAATAAGACCAATAGTTCTCAGTTTAATGAAATCGAAATCTAACTACCACACCAAAAAACAAAATATACCCACCTTCGGTGTTATCTTCGGGGCGAAGCCTCATGACAAATTTGATGATCTTCCTTTTCCACCAACATTTATCCAAATTAGACACTGAAATCATTGGAAGTGAAAACTGCCAAAGTTGAAACCTCTAATACATTGGAAACGTTTGAGAATGTGCAAACAGTTATCGTGAATTGGCTTTCAGAAAGAGAATCACAATGCTCTTTGTTTTTGGTAATCTAACGTAGGCATGATTAAGAGCTCTTTTATTTGAAACAGACGATATTTCGTATCTCGACGTTATTTCCTTATTTCGCATGTTTCGTGGTAAAACAAGTTTGTTTGTATCATTTCTGATGAATAATCGAAGGTTTTTCAAAAGTCATAACAATTTTATCGGGAAAACTGTATACAAACAATATTTATGTCTTCGATATACAATCTGACGTTTCATATCGATATATAGGGTGGCTCACAGTGGAAAATTAGGTAAGTGAAAATCATTTTATGGTTTTTCAGCGTTTCAATTTTTTGTTCAAGAAATATTATTTTTTTCCAGTATTATGCCCAACCCTGTATATAGACTGAAATGAAGATGAACATTCTTATATTGAGTTTATCCTCAATCAATTATCCTTAAGAATTATGAGGAAATACATAATTTCTTATAACTTTCTAAGGCATGCCCCTGAACAACAACGAATGCACAATATGAAGTCATGTTCCTCCAAGATTCTACCTAAAATGAGATGAGATGATAAGTGTTCCTAGATTTCAAGGGAGCCATCGGGGCCTTGGAGTATTAAAAACTTTTGTCGGGGAAGAATCTATTTGATTGATTTTCTTAGGTAAAAGAAGTATACTTCGATAAACTAATTCTAAACACTAATCTCAGTCTTCAATACAACCTCATCAAGCTGAAGTAGATTAACATCCGAATCATAGTCCCGTTCATTCCATGGGGCTCCCTCCGTTGGAAACATTTGGGCCAGAATTTCCGAATTGTCAGAACCAATAAACTGTACCAATAATGTTTTCAACATTATTGTGGATGAAATTATGAGAAGTGAGAAGCTATTTATTGGGAGGTAAGAATGGTAAACATTTTATGCTATGCTGATGATGCGGTCTTGGTGGCGGAAAGTGAGGATGATCTGCAAAGGTTCCTCTAGACATTTAACACGGTCGCAAAAGCACTGGGACTGTAAATATCATGTCGAAAACGAAGTGTATTTTTACAATGAAAACATCTTTAAGATGTAAACAATATTTGATGATAAGATAATCTACAAGGAGGTGAAATTCCATTACTTGTACATAGATATTTCGAGCTTAGACGATTTAGAATCCGATTAGAGGCCAAGATATCAAGGCAACAAGAATAGCCTTACAATTAAATGACACCATATTCAACAACAAAATTATCTGAGAACGGAAGCAAAAGTGCGTATCTAAAATGACTACAATATTACTACAATAACATAACGCAGCAGAGACAAGACTTGAAACAGTGAAAACGCAACAGATGGAAGCCGCGAAGATGAGAATAGTTCGGAGAATAGCCGGAAAAACATTTTGGGACAGGAAAAGGACAAGCTTGCCAGATCCAGAACATCAACGAACGAGTGGGTTCTAGATAGAAAAGTTGAATGGGATGACCACATTTTCCGAACGACGGAGGACGGAATGGTGAAGGAGGCAGAGGTAGGAAGGCCTCGGAACGGCTGAAGGGGCAATCTGCCTGGATAGGGGAGTTTCAATGAGGAACAGGCTCTGAGCCTATTCTGAAGAATGAACACGAAGAATGTATTACTGCCAATGTCACAACAGGATTCTGCTCCTATTAATAGGGTTGATGACGCTTTTTGGGCGAAGTCGTCCCCGTTCCCCTTGGTTTCTAATGTCCGTTCAGTCTGTTTGCCCAGGCATTACCACACTATACTTTCTAACTGATGCTGTCGGAGTTCAGCGCCTTGGCTGTCCGTGCATATGGTTATCAAGTTTCCGGAAATATGTATGTTTCCAGATTCCACTGAGCGCTTCTCAATTAGAAGTTTTTTCGCTTGAAATACGCTTGTATACACAACCGACTATCTGGTTCAGGGCCTAAATACACCTGCTGCGCTTGCAGAATTGGTTTTTTGAACCATTAGTAAACCTTCTTGTTATGTTAGTTTGGTAAATATTGAATTTCGGTGACTACCAGATATCGACTAGATTTTGGTGTCATTGTATTCATAGAGTCTTTCGAGTCTTCTGAACAACATTAGTGAAACCAACAAGTGGCGGCCTGTCTTAGTTCAGAAATATAGTCCCTCCAAAGTTCCAAAATGTTCCATCTTCAAGTCGCTTTTTTCACTATAAAACCACAAATTCTCTAATTTAGTCTATAAATCACCTTTGTACATTCAAATAAGTATTTGAATAGTTATTTCAGGTATATTCAGAATAAAATCAGAAACATCGAAATTCTAGAGGTATCCCATTTCCACAAATTCTAAGGAAAGCCCGCCGTTCTTCATGGTATGTTTGGCACCACTGCTCTCCGTCCTTCTGCGACTGACAAATCAAATGATGTCGGGAATTACGGGAAGGCATCATATTAGCGCGTATGAATCTGCAGCTGTGACAAATCTGCCATCAAAAATGGCGGGCTTTCCTTAGAATTTGTGGATATGTGGTGCATCTAGAATTTTGATGTTTCTGCATTAATATATTGAATGAACCTGAAATGAAACTAATCGAATAGTTATTTGACTGTCCGAAGGTGATTTATGAACTAATTGGAGAAGTGAATTTGTTTTTTGTTTTTTTTAGTGATAAATTACTTCAATATTAAATATCATAGACCTGGAAATGTTATATTGTCACTTTGACATCGATAAAAAAGGTGCATCCTTTTTTATCGCGATAAAACTTCTCTTCCCAATATGTCAATTAGTCTGTCAGATTTTTGAATTTTGAACATATAGTGCTTTCATTTTGAATCGGTGTGGTAATTATTTAACTTTGTTGATATAAGAACCTAAAAGATGAATCGTTTTTGGTGAAGTTTCGACTGAGCAAATTACGACAAATATCGAGAAGTCTATACAGCAATCTACAAAAACACAAAGCTTCAATCTGGAGACAATTTATGGAGTTTTGGTCAAGTTCGAAAGTATGAATTGTCCGAAATAATTCCATTACATGAAGTAGCAAATATATTAAAGGATAAATAAACTTCCTTGATTAATATTGTGTTTTTGGAAACTGACGTTTACAAATGAGAAACAAAAAAATTAACTTCAATATTAAATATCATAGACCTGGAAATGTTATTGTCACTTTGACATCGATAAAAAGGTGCATCCATTTTTATCGGATAAAAACTTCTCTTCCTCAATATGTCAATTAGTCTATCAGATTTTTGAATTTTGAACATATAGAGCCGTATTCATAGTGGCCCTTGAGGGTGAGTGTGATTTTATGGTCCTTATGAATACTAGACATAAAGGTGACATTAACTGTCACTCAACTCAAGGGCGAACTATGAATACGGCTCATAGTGCTTTCATTTTGAATCGGTGTAGTAATTATTTAACTTTGTTGATATAAGAACTAAAAGATGAATCGTTCTGGTGAAGTTTCGACTGAGCAAATTACGACAAATATCGAGAAGTCTATACCGCAATATACAAAAACACAAAAGCTTCAATCTGGAGACAATTTATTTCTATCGTTAATTCATCTTGCCAAAAAACACTCGAGCTTTCTTTTATCAGATAAATTTCTCTTCAACTCTAGTTTTGCCAATCACTAAATTTGCTCGAAAACTGACATCAGATAAAATCGCTCCACCTTCGGTGTCGCGATTTTATCATGTCAGTTTTTCTCGTAAAATAGTGATTAGCAAAACTGTTTCGTTGCAAAGAGAAATTTATCCGATAAAAAAAAAGCTTTTGTGTTTTTACTGTTGAAAAAGTGACGTGAAAATGGAACATTTTTGGAACTTGGGGGTCCATATTTTTATACTAAGACAGACCGCCACCTGTTGGTTTAACTAATGTTGTTCAGGAGGACTCAAGGAATACAATGACGCCAACATCTGGTCGATATCTGCTGGTCACCGAAATTCGATATTTCGATTTTCCAGTCCTGCTTCCTACTTATGATAGACTGGCGTTCTTTTGCTCATTTCCTCGCATAATTTCTTGGTGTTTTCGTCTTTAAGAAAATTTGTATTGTAATGTTTTCCAAGAGATAACCGTGCAGTCTGTTCCATGGTTTTCTCATTTATTGTGCTTTCCCTAGATGTTCTGAGGATACTTTCGTGTGCAGTTCGGTGAATCAGAAGGTGAAGGGGAGTAAGATCCTTAATTATCTCCAATGAATAGTAGAGCAGGTCCACAGGGTTCTTTTGATTCGCTCTGTACCGGGGTATTCACTATAATTTGACTCCCTCTTCAACTTTGTTAATAAAAAGATACAGAAAAATGTTTTTCCACAAAATTTCACGAAATCGACTGAGGTTTTACAATAGTATTCACATAATAGAATATATACAGAGTGACCAACATATTGATGACAACTTATTTTTCCATATTTGGCTAGCTTTTTTTCCCTGGTTTCGAATATGTTACATACGTTGGTCTATCTCTTTCATTCTGAGTACCACAGTACCACAATTTTAAGAACCACCTTACAAGCTCAGTAATCAGTTTTCAAGTGGCAGACAGCGTTTACTGAAATGCCCAGTTTTGGAGTTATGATAACGTCATTAGAATATATACAGGGTGAAAAACATATTGAATGCAACTAATTTTTTCAAATGGGACACCCTGTCCTGTATATTCTCCCATCTTTTGATTGGCTATTTCCTCCTGATTTCGAAAATATATATGCGTATGTGCGTGTGTCTCTTCAATTTTCAGAGTTTCAAAGTTTTGAAATGATGATACCGAATGAAAACATATGTGAAATACCTACGAAATTCTTTATATTCAAACAATTTACTTGAAAGTATTATTTTAAACTGAACACTTAACAATTATTCAACTAAATGGTTCTTAAAATTTGAAACTCTGCGGTGCTCAGAATAAAAGAGATAGACCAACATATGTCACATATTCGAAATCAGGGGACAAAGAGCTAGCCAAATGTGGCAAAATATACGAGTTGTTCTATTTGAAAAAATTAAGTTGCCATCAATATGTTGGCCACCTGTATATTTTTCAGTTTGTGAAGTCATATTGAAAAACCTCAGTTGATTTCGTGGAAATTTTGTATGAAACTCTTTTTTGTATCTCCTTCAGTAACGAAGTTAAAGGGGGGGGTCAAATTTTAGTGAAAAACCCTGTACCTTTTCAAAAATATTCTTTGAGAAGTGTTTTTCTGCATTGGCGTGCCAGGGCACTGCCTCATACGTAATGGTGGGCCTTGCAATCATTGTGTATATCCATAGCAGTTTATTGGGTTTACATTCTCAGATATTTTCTGCCATCTTACTACACACCTTATGTACCGGGTTTTTCACTATAATTTGACCCCCCCTTTAACTTTGTTACTAAAGGAGATACAAAAAATGTTTCGTATAAAAGTTTCACGAAATCAACTGAGGTTTTTTGATATGAGTTCAGAGACTGAAAAATATACAGGGTGGCCAACATATTGATGGCAACTTCATTTTTTCAAATGGAACAACCTGTATATTTCTCCATGTTTGGCTAGCTCTTTTTCCCCTGATTTCGAATATGTAACATAGTTGGTATGTCTCTTTTACTCTGAGAACCACAGAGTTTTAAATTTAAGAACTACCTGACAAGATCTATAATCATTTTACAAGTGGCAGAGTGCGTTTACTGAAAATGCTCATTTTTGGAGTTATAATAACGTCAATGGAAAGATATACAGGGTGAACAACATTGAATGCAACTATATTTTTTCAAATTGGACACTGTCTCTTCAATTTCAGAGTTTTCAGTTTTCAAGTTTGAAATGATGACACCGAATAAAAAAATATGTGAAATATCTACGAAATTCTTTATATCCAACCAATCTACTTACAGTTTTATTTCAAAATGAATACTTAACAATTACTTAACCAATGAAAAATGATTAACTATGGTAGTATGGTAAAATAACATCAACTAAAGAAATTGCTCAAAATGACCACCTTCATGCAAAACACATAGTTCATATAGTTGTCTCAAGTTGTTTAGACTATTTTTGATAGCACTATTATGGCTCCGATTCAAGTCAGAAATTAAAGCTTCAAAATTTATTTCTAATCATTACAATATTATCATTATTCTTTGTGCGTTGACGGGATTAGTTCCGAAAAATGTTTTTAATATTGGTTGATTTTATATCATTAAATTATTCTCCACTTTCATTGATTGTCATTATTGCTGAAGTCATTCTTTTCCTTCAGGAACGGCTATAAAACGTGTCCAACGGTGTTAAATCGGGACTATTTGGTGGCCATAAAATGGGTGCGCCATTACCAATCCAAAGATCAAATCGGCCACTTAATTATTCACGAACTTCCAAAACGCTATGCCAGATGGTTATTAAAATTTGAAACTCTGTGGTGCTCAGAATAAGAAAGATAGACCAGCATATGTTACATATTCGAAATCAGGGGAAAAGAGCTAACCAAATATGGAAAAATATACGGGGTGTTCCATTTGAAAAAATGAAGTTGCCATCAATATATTGGTCACCCTGTATATATTTCAGTTTCTGGACTCATATAAAAAACCTCAGTTGATTTCGTGAAACTTTTGTATGAAACATTTTTTGTTTGTATCTCCTTCAGTAACAAAGTTAAAGGGGGGTCAAATTATAGTGAAAAAACCCGGTACCTTGATTGCTGTTTGCAGTTACCTTGATATGTGTGTTAGAGAAAAATGCCTAGATACTTCTTTTCTCAGCTGAATGGAACTATTGTGGTGTTTGCTGGGTTTAAAAACGTCAGTAGTTCACAGATTGTTCAATTTGAATTAAAGAGTATGGTTTTATCATTATTCAAACAATAAGAAATTAATTTATATTTTACTGTTAGATTATATAGAAATTATTCAAGTTACCGAGAAAATAGTGGTAATACATCCTCAATTATTGAGTGGTTTAATTTATTAGGTGTTAAAAGGTGTATAATAAAACGTATCTTTTTTGGAAGATTTATTATTTTAGTTTCCACTTCAATATGTATATTGGATAAATTTATTGATAACTATAATACAATATCCACAAGATGATAATGTTTCGCCATATAAATACGAATTAAATTCATAACAGACTCTAAAAACCAATTGTTCTAAAAATTTTTTCCAATATTTATATTATTGTCCTAAAGAATGATCCCGCAATCAAATTAAGCAATTTAGTATCTAAGTGTATGTACAATTCGATGAATATTTAAAGTTTTGACAAGCATATTTTTTCATCACCTTGTGGATGAGTGCACATTCATAATTTACAGTTAAAGGACTGTGCAACTATTCTACAAAGGTCACAACACACGAGCGAGAAAGAGTAAGCAAATGAAAATCAGTCGGTTAGAAATTCAGTAATTCCATAACTGGATATTATGTTTTGTACTTTTGCAGTGTTTCTTTTCATTGTTATATGACTGATTTTCAAATGACCTCAAATCCCATTGAATCAAAAAACATCTGTAACATTGTTAATGGAGATTACAATATATGCTGAAGTGTGGCTAGCAACAACTAGCTTCAATTTTCGTTAGGATTCTTTTTTGTGCTCATTGAAATTTGAAAAGGATGTACATTTATCGAATCACATTGATATCCTCTGGCTATCACAATAAATAATTTACAAAAATATATTCTAAAATTTGTCGTCTCGTCTTCGCTAACAGGTCACTTTACATTTTTTTTCTAAGTTACACCATTCAAATTTCAAATAACTCCTTTACACTAACATCGAAAATCATCAAATGAACGATTGAAATATTTTATTTTGGGAATATGAATGATGAAAATATCGCTATTTTGTGATATTTCATTTTTGTTTCCCCTGCGAGATG
Source organism: Propylea japonica (assembly GCA_013421045.1). NCBI lineage: Eukaryota > Metazoa > Arthropoda > Insecta > Coleoptera > Coccinellidae > Propylea > Propylea japonica. The sequence goes on from CM024240.1 coordinate 8,730,044, forward strand.
TACTCAAATATCCTTTATCTAAAAATGTTGTTATTTTGAATAACTATGTAAAACCGAACTTGAGAGTTATAGTTCCTGAACATAGAAGGATAGCTTGGCTGCTTATGAGCTTCATCTTTTATATTCAACCAATTAGAATAATTAGATTGGTCAAACTAAGAAATTGTCTACCGAAAACAAAACAGGGTGATCCAGACACGTTTCGGTTACAAAGATATTTCTTATTCTTAGGTACCATATCAAATTTAGTGATTTATTCATGTATTCGAATGTATTTTTTCAATCGGAAAAACCAGTGGCGTATTTTTTTTTAATTCAGACTCGATACAGAACGGGCGCCACTGGTAGAATAAAAAATATTTTCTGTAGAAAGTGCTCCTTAATGGTTGAAACCTATTATTCAAAAATTTCATGAAAATATGTCAAGCAGTGTAAATATTATTAATGATAAATTTTTTTCTGTTATAATTTCAACATACTGTATCTCGCAGAGAATAATTCTCGATATATGTTTATAACCAGGGCTTATATGTACAGGGTATCCCATTTTGGGCACTTTTACGGGATATCTCCGTTATTTTTAACGTTAGCGGGATGCGGTTTTCGCGACAGTGTGCTACTTTTTTGTGAAACTAAAGATGGCGCAATCAGTTTTTGCATAGCTCTCTTAGTTTTGCTATACAGGGCGGAAATGAAAAGTATCACTTTTTAATCACCTCCAGTATCTCAGTTGTGCTTAAACTTGGAGAAATGGTTGAAACGCATTCCTATAGATTTTTTTCCGTAGAATCCAGTGGCGTAGTCAGTTTTTCAATTTAACTTTCGGTTTTTGAGTTATAGGCAAACATATGTTTTTTTAAATTGGACACCCTGTATATTATTTTTTATTCTTATTAAGCACAATCTCAGCTTTTCAAAAACATATTATTTATATCCATTTTTTTCAAAACCAAGCTCAGAATTCAAGATTTTGTAATTCAATTGTGAATAACTAAGTAGTAGGCTCTATGACTGTTTATTAAAAACAAAAAAATGTCAAAGCTTTGTCGGTTGGTTTAAAAGTTTACAGTTCTCTCAGTTTTTATATTATTATTATATCATATTAATGATTCAGTTTTAAGTTTTTCTCTACGGCTGCTTACGAAAATTACGAGAAATATGACATGCTTGTTTGTAATCTAGATATTATGTTAAATTATTTTCGATTTCTGACAAAATCTTGACATTTATTTTTTGTTTTTAATAAACAGTCATAGCCTACTACTTGGTTATTGACAATTTAATTACAAAATCTTGAATTCTGAGCTTGGTTTTGAAGATAAATGCATAAAATAATATGTTTTTGAAAAGCTGAGATTGTGCTTGATAAGAATAAAAAATAATATACAGGGTGTCCAATTTAAAAAACGTATGTTTGCTCAATAACTCAAAAACGGAAAGTTTAATTGAAAAACTGACTACGCCACTGGATTCTACGGAAAAAATCTATAGGAATGCGTTTCAACCATTTCTCCAAGTTTGAGCACAACTGAGATACGGGAGGTGATTAAAAAGTGATACTTTTCATTTCCGCCCTGTAGAGCAAAAACTAGAGAGCTATGCAAAAACTGATTGCGCCATCTTTAGTTTCACAAAAAAGAAGCACACTGTCGCGAAAACCGCATCCCGCTAACGTTAAAAATAACGGAGATATCCCGTAAAAGTGCCCAAAATGGGATACCCTGTACATATATGAATAATTCAACCAGTGATGATTTGGAGTTACTAATTTTTGAGCCATAAATTGATTGCTGGAATTTTATTTTTGATAGAAAAGAAAAAAGAGGCAGAAGTTCTCCTTTCAAGCCGAATTCATTATATCAATCAATAGAGGATTATACCTCTGCAAAAGTACCGCTGATTTTCATGGAGAATTATCAAGAAATGACTACTCTTCTTGGTTCTCTTAACTCAATAATGATCTTGTGAGTGGATTGAACACAAAGTCCTTCGGTAGGTTGCCAACCGTCCTTTATTTTGAAGGACAATCCTTTATTCTGAACCTCTGTCCTTTGCAATTTTGAATAGTGTCAAGGACAGCAACGGTCCTTTATAATCCGAAAATATGAATAAAAACATTCAAGTAACCACAATACCACAAACAAAATTTCAAAAATTCCCATGCACCATGATCCGCCATTCAAAGATACATTTAAAAAGCAAATTATTCAGTTTATTTTTGAGTTGAAATGTTTAACATTATTAATCTATTTCATATTTGTTTTCAATGAGTATGTTTTTTTATAGTTTTTTTAATGAAGTTTTTAGTAAAACTTTTATTTTATTTCGGAGAAACTGAGTAAACCATTTTTGCACACAAAAAAATCTGACCTAACCTAAAAGATAACTCATATTTCAAAGCTTTTTATTTACCCATAAAATTTTCTCTTGTTTTGCTTATATTTCCCCCGTCCTGGTTCTCGAGTCGTTGATGTCCTTTATTTCAATAGCTAAGAGTTGGCAACCCTATCCTTCGGAGACATGAATTTCATCTGATCGGGACTGCCTTGATTAAAAAGACACAGTCTATGAATGAATTATAAAGAAGATTATATAAAAAATTAATTTCAGTAACGATATCATGATGGATTGTTTGAATTATTTGCTGAAAATTATAAAATTGCGAACTCTTAGTGAAGACATCCCAAAAATTTCAATCAATTACTCCAATTTAAGTGTATTGTCGCAATATTGACGTTTATATTCCATTTTCTGAGTGATTCATCTCTATGGAATGCACCTTCATGTAGTGCATCCTAGTGAAAGTGATAGCTAGAGGAATTTATTTCACATTCATGGAAAAATAAAATTTCAGATTCAACTCGGTATAAGTCCGAAATACTACGATGAAGGAATGAGAAACACCATTTATATTTGAAACAGTATATGCTATTATCATTACATTTCATCAAAGATAGTCACTACATATTTGTTAAAAAGTTTTAGTACAATCTCACTTAATTGTATCATTTTTGTTGATACAGGAAAATATTTTTTACAGATCTGAAGGATTTTTCATTCGAATTGACAAATACGTGAAAATACAAACGAAAATCACATTTCCGTCCCCGGCTTTATGAAATTAATTCATTATTCATTCAAAGATTGAAATCAAACCGAGAACAAGAATAATCAATTCTCTAGAATGCATAAATGCAAAATATATATTCATTCTACTTCAAATATCACATTATCAGTTTAATACAACATCAATACATGAAAATTCAAAAGTGGGTACTTTATAATGTAGCAATTTTTATTTTTTTTCGATACAGAAAAGAGTAATATCTTCAAAAAACCATTGAAATGGAAATTGATTAAAATTATGTGAGTTTCGTTCATTTTCCTTGGTGCTAACATTATAAAACTATTTTTTAGGTTTCAATTCTAAACCAATGACTGTCTATGGATTTCTAATTACCCAGGTTCAGTATAAAATTGTCTAATAAGTATACAAATATAATGACGAAAGATTCTTCATATAACATTTAGAGATCAATTGAAAGCCTACATAATATATTTAAATCAATATAAATATAGGGATTTCACTATACGTTTGGTTAAAAGGTCGTTAAAATGATATTTTTTCAGAGGAAGACAAGATGTGGTTTTGGGTGTACATGTGTAAAATGGGGTATTTTCTCTAGTTTTTACACGATATGTGCTTCTACGATTTAGTATTAATGATATGTCGACGAGAGTGAATCAAATATTTTTTCAAAATCGTTATTTCCTAGAGACCACAATTTGAAGCCTACCTATATTGTACGAAAATGCTCCTGCTCCTATGATTCAATTAAGAATTTTTGAATGTTTCTGCAGATAAAATGAATTTTTATCTTCCTCATAATTCAATTTGATGAATATTTTCATCCTACATACAGAGCTGTAATGAAGGGAATGATTCAAATACTTCATCTTCAATCAAACTTCAAGAAAAGACTGTAAATAACACTAGCTCCTGAAATTACTCCGAGAAGGATTGAGTAATTTTAGAATCAAATTAGAATATCTAGAAAAAAAATGGCGGAGAAAATATCACATAATCATATCAGACTAATTGATAATTTGCATATAATGGATTTTGTATAGTATTTAACTATGTGAAATATTAACTATATTATTCAAATGATTCGATTGAAATTCATAACTAAGACTTTTCAATATATCCGGTCTATTTAAATGTTCAACGATTTACTACAGCTCACTGGTTAATATTAGACCACTTTGTCTATCGTAGGCACATGTACACCTCAGGATAAAGTGCAATATAGCTTTTAGTAATCAGAATAATTATTCCATACAAAATGCAGTACCCAAAATTAATCTCTATTATATCTTTTTTCATTGGGAGAACTGGTGCACGCCAGTGCGCACTGAGTGAATTTTTGTGTTTCATTGGTACAATGATCTAATGAACACAATGAAAATGCCCATTCAATGAAAGCCAGTGTAGTGTCAGTGCAACACTAGTGCAAAACTGGCGCACCCAATGGAAAACGCTATAAGATTTTCAACCCCGCAGGTTGTCAAGTTCAGTCTGATAAATAAAGCGTAGCATTTTCATGCGACACAACTGGACCTCCTAGAGTAGTAGAATAGTTAGGAAGGACATAAAAATATCATTAGCAGGTGCATAGTTGTCACCGTGTACTGATGATATGAGGGTTAGAAAGGTTAAAGAACAACCGCATGATAGATTCAAATCATGCAATACGCGAACATTTCATCATTGAAGTATCTTGACTAGAGTTTTTATACTGGAAGCCTTTCAGGACGAATGCAAGTCCGAATCTTTACGTTGGACTGATGTTTATAGAGCGAATCGAGTATTGAGACACCGTTATCAATAGCGCTTATGTATAGGGGAAGGTTCCTGACTGATAGTCAAATGGACCACAACTGTGGGAATGAAAAATAATGATATTACACTCAAGATTTTTGTGAATGATGAAAGGAAACACGGAAGGTACAACTTACATTTGTTGGCAAGGCATTTTTGAATGAAATCGGGCTTTACTACGCTCTCGTCGTAGTAGATAAATCTGAGTTCTTCAAGGTAGCGCAGTGAGAGAGTGAGAGTCCATACTGAAGAGCCTTTCAATGGGGTTCCAGGCACGAAAGACCTTTTTTAAACTAGAAATTAGGTGCCTCACATTGCTCATGGTCCGTGGTTTGGATCAGAAAGGTATAATACATCGTAGGTTTGTTTCTTCTGGTGAGGACAGCAACTGTTTGAGAATTAGAGCAGCTTTCAATTGCACGCCGATTTATTCCTTTTTGTTAAAAGCTGCCCAACAGTGCACAAATGGTCGACAATTTCCAATAACTCCTTCTGACACTATATTTAGAAAAAAATCTGATACGAGCAGACAACCGAGTTCAATTAATAAGTTGTTGATTGTATGAAGATGCTACGCATTATTTTGCAGGCAAATAATGCATTCTGGATTTCAATAAGTTTTTTCATATTGAAGCTTCAAATTTAAATGCAGTTTATATGATATTTGCATAGGGTACTGCCTTCGAGTAGTTAGGCCCTGCAATCTGTTGATTGCGTTGATCGAATGAATGAAGATGAATATTGCAGCATTGAGCTAAAATTTAGAGCATTAGCCATTAGCCTGAATTCATTATATCTGGCTAAAATGTTGTATGTACATAACGTAGTGTAACAAACAGGCTCATCATGTTAGTCAACATATCCACTCTCTTCTCCTTTTACATCTTTCTATCGAAGTTATTGAAAATTGTTTGAAACTAATGCATTAAACATTGAATTGCCTAAATATGTCAATTTGAATTTTGGTGTAGTTTTGTATATTCAATATTTTACAACTTCAATATGATCTTCGATAATTTTCTCCAATATTATAACGTGGATAGAAATAAGGGAGTTCAAAGTGGATACATTAGCTAAAATGGCAGTCATATACGCGACAATGAAGGCAGTGTATTCGACCTGTGGTAGATAAAAATGAAATTATCTCTAGCTAGTTCCTCAACATTTGGGATAGATAACCACAATTTAACTTGCCAATTATTTCATTTTTCAGTTCATTGCTGAATATTCCTGAATCTACAAATGCACTAAATGCATATGAATTGTTGAAGAATTCAATTTTGGCATACACTTCTGAAACTAATTTCGGAAAGAAGAATCTTATATTTCTGTACAATATTAAATGCTTTCAGCGAAATATACAATAAATCAACGTAAATAAGTTAAACTTTTAATATCACACATTTTTCAAATCAACATTTATTGCTATAGTAAACGTTTCTTAAATATTTTCTTTTATATTAGTTAGTCTAACCTATGTAGAACTACAAGATCTGATACAATCAACTATGTTTGAATTGATTCTCTCTTTAAACAGTGATTGAACTTCAATATGACTCCTCAATAATGAAACAATGCCAATTTCACAATCGACAAAAAGCAAGTTTTCGTGACCGGACCCTTCGATCCAGCAGCAATCTTCCAACGAAGTATCTGAAACACATTTATCATTTGAAATACTTCAAAAATTAGGTACCTAAAGGATGAATCAATATTTCGCTATGGTTACGACAATATTTTTCCACAGAATACTATGGCCATAGACCTAATAAGAAGATCTATGCTATGAGCATAGACCCCCAGGCATCTGGAATTTTCTATCGATTTGAAAACAACTGTCATTTCTAATCACTGGGTTTACGTCTACTCGTATTCAAATTTTAAAACTTGAAGTAAAATTCAAATTTGAACCGAAGAATCAATTTGCAAGTATTACATATTCGAACAAAAATGATCAAAGTCGGACAATCATAGGCTTTTACGTTTCTTTTTTGTGAATATTCTTTGTTAGCTTCCAAGATCTGATGATATCCAAAACTCTGCTTATGAAAAAAAAATGGACTTACCAGTTTAAATAATTCCAAGATATCCCCCAATAGTACAGGCGATAATCAATCCCAAAATGGTTAAGCATACAAGGATCATAATTTTCTTCTGCAGAAATAAAAATTATAGAGTTATATCACAAGTTTGCTTTAAGTACTTGAAAAACTACAATTACATTTTACACTACACTTGTGCATTGTCACTCAACATGTGCAATTAGTTTTTAGTTATTACAATTAGTTGGTCTTTTTGATGCCCAATAATATTCAGTATGACACTTGTTAGTGTTTCTGTGGAGTGTGAGCTGTAATTTGAGTGAGTGTTGTGTGTACAAGTGAGTGCAAAGTGTATGTAATGTGTTAATGTAATGTAACGTGTAATTTTCAATTGTGAAGATTCTGTTTCACGATGGCAAAAAAAGGTTTCATTAAGTCCTTTAAATGCAATTTTACGAATGGACTCAAATAGTAATGTTCGAAACTTTCAACCACGTTGAAAAAATACTAGTCAAAATCGCTGGAACTCTGAAGTTGAATTAGGCAATCCAAGTTAATTGATTTCTTCTTAGATAAAGATTCTAATTTCTATTATTTTGAAAGTCGATTCAAACGTTTCTAATGTCCAAAATATGCAATTGAATCTTCGATACAATGGCATCGATGTTGCCAGTGGCCGGCACACTGACAGGCGGTTGAAATTCCGTTAATGGGCTGTTGCCATAAGTAAAATTATGAGAAAAAGAAGTCTCATAAGTTCCACAAGAGTTTAGTGAAATATATGCTGATCTGAACCAAATGAAGTGTTGGAATTTGAGAATGCACTGTTGTTGAACTAGTCACTTTAGATCACTTGAAATCTAATATTCAGACAAGTCTGAGTAAATATTATCATACTGTTTACATATTGAAATTGTATTGTTTCAAAAATCATCCCGTCCTTGTCCTAAAGTTAGAAGTCGAAATTATGAACAACAATTATAACAATTTTCAATAATATTCAAAAAAGATGGTATAGTTCATCAGTAAACGTGAAATCGAGGAATTTGGATCGAAATTGACATGGAAAGTGCTGAAATGTGTGTGAAAACGTTAAAAACTATGTTAAAAGTATTTGTTCGGTCGAAAGTTTGAGGAAAATGAGGTCCAGAAGCTTCTCGGAACTCGAAGGAATTATTGCAATGATAAGCGTTTGAGGATAGATTATACTAGAAAGTGATATTAAAAAGTGAGTTGAGATCATATTTATTCATAATTTTATACCTTTTTTTCGATTTAATGATCTTTTTATATACTTTCGTTCTAATTTTTATGAGAAGGGAGAATGACCTTCGAAACTATCAAGTTCAAACAATAAATGATCGGTTAATCTTACTGATTATGCTAAGAAAGTTCGTCAGAAGGAAAATCAGTTGTGTTCTGTTCAGGCTTTGTAACTGTGCGTTAAGCGGCCTACAGACGATCAACTTAGTTGAAGACTATGTTGTCAACTAGGTTGTAAACCAAATGAAAGTGAAAATAGCGGTTGTCAACCAAGTTGAAAACGTTATTTCAGCGGTGGTTTCGGTCGAGTGAACTAGTCGGCTGATTAGGAGAAATTATCAAAAACATGGAGAGAGATCTTTTGTTATATGTTATTATGAACGATATATGCGACAATGTGGTGCAGCACAGTCCTTGAATGAAAGAATTTGGACCAAGGATTGGTACCACAATCGGTCTCATTTTCCTATTCCGGTTTAATGAAAGAACTTTTCGAATTTTGAGCCGAAATTGGTCTCAAACGATAGGGTTCTTCTCCCTGATGACGAATTCGTGGTCAAATTCAATCCGGTCCGTGGGGCCGTCTAGCCATAAACACGATAACTTTCTAAGGAAATGTCCTTGAGACTTGAGATTTTCAGGGTGGGTTCGGTTTCCAAATGCCACAATAAAGTTTGTTAATCAGCCAAATCGTACAAGGTGTCCCATAAAATATGACCATTCCAAATTTTGTTCCTTAATATCTCAGACAAAACGGAACCAATTGGAATACAATTTCTCGACCACATGCAAAATGCTCATAATAAGCCTCATGCGAAATATTGAGAGCAAGAATCCTCATATGTCATAACAAGATATACAAGAATCACATCATTTGAAGCATATAATTCAATTTTCTTTCAATTATTGATTTTTTTTTTAAACTTTTCATACTATAAGTCTGATCATCCTGAGATTTTGCATTCATTTACTAAGCATGAATCTCAAGTACTATACAAAATTTTGAGGTAATAGCATTATTGCTCCACCAATGAATGTTCGCTCAAAGCATCTGCTCAAGGTTTTTTTTAATATCTCAGATTTTACTCCCCATAATTCAGGAAGATCTTTACCGAATCAAAGAAATCAACCCAAACTTGAATGTTTGGGAGTATTGCTTATATTTTCTAGTTAATTTACTACCTTGTCTCGAATATTTACGACGAATATTGAATACGCTATGAGATGTTCACTCTACAAGGTAGAGCCATCAAGATAACGTTCTAGCGATTCATTCCAGATTTATTTTTGGAAAACGTAAATTTTTGAAGTTGCGAAAGTACCTAATTTGATTACTTAGAAACTCTGGTTTGATTCCCGACCAGAGAGTACGGAGGTTTGACGGTTGGACGAAATGTTGTCAACGCTTTTGACAACTGTTAAAAATTTTTAAATGCAGATTAATTCGAATTTCACTGAAGAAGTCGTGGATAAAGTATATATATATATATATAATTTAAAAGGTTTAAGGGTGTAGAGACTCATATATTTTTGGAGTAAAAGTTAGTGTACTCTTTTTTTCTCAACCAAGCTTTCGCAATCACTTTATTGCATCTTCAGGGTTTCTAGAATTATAGACACAGTTAGATAAAATTTAACAAAAACATAGTTTCGATATTACCGAAAGTGAGATTATATAAAACAAGCATATTTCACGAAACAAGTCATGGTACAATAATAAATTAAGTCATTTTACATTTATAACACAAGGAGACGAAGACAGGGACAATTAATTAAAAAATTTTCTTTATGTAGTCGATACTGCGTCATATTTGTTGTTGTTATCTTTCATGTGTGGTGTTGACAAGACAGATGGAATTTCTATGTTTATTCATCGAGTGGACCTTCATAGTAATTATTTTCTCTTATTCTTTGCAACAAATAACTGTAAATATTACTCAACTTTTGTGTGTCTGATTTTTTATTTATTGTGTTTTCGTTCTTGTTTATTTGGATCATTTCGTGAATTAGTCTTTTATGATAGTTGTTTTCAGACTTTAATATTTTAATGTTTGTGAAGTCAATTTGATGATCCAAGTCATGCGCGTGCGTCGCTAGTGCACATCTATCTTTATATCTGATGATGTCAGATTTATGAAGCGCTATTCTGCTTTTAACCCATTGGGAGGTTTGGCCAATATATGTCTCTACAATCTATACAGTTGAGTTGATATACAACGTTACTTTTCAAAGATGTTGGTATTGTATCCTTCAGTCTGCTATATAGTGATCTTACTGTTTTTTGATTGTAGGTTGTTATCTGTACCTTCTCATTTTTGAATATTCCTTTTAATTTGGGTACTAATGTGTTTATGTTAGGAAAAGATGCGTACAATTTGTCCACTGGATCATTATTCCCAAGTTGGTTATTTATTTCTGGTATAGGTGTTGTGTCCGACGAAAATAGTAATTTAGTAACCATGGTTCTTGGGTAGGAATTCTGTCTCAATATTTCATATAATTGTTGTAGTCCTTCTTGTTTGTAGGATTCATGACAAATTTTGCTAATTCTTTCTTTCATTCCTTTAATGAAGTTGATTTTAATATTGATGGTATGGTTAGAGTAAAAGTTTATAAATTTATTCGATGACGTATTTTTCTGTACCAGCTTAACGCGATCTTGTTGTTATGTCGGTGTACCAACGTATCCAGGAATGGTACTGCTTGATTTCCATTTTCCATCTCTATTGTAAACTGTAGGTCTCTACAATAGGAGTTGAAACATTCCAGTGTATGCTCGATTTCATTTTCCGGCAAAGCTGTTATAATATCGTCCACAAATTTTTTTAAAAATGGTACCTTGAATTTTAATTGCTTCAAACAGTTTTCCAGTAAATCATCCATAACATATAGTGACAGAATAGGACTTAGTTTTGACCCCATAGCACATCCAAATATTTGTTTATAATATTTTCCACGAAAAGTACAATAATTATTCTCAAGTAAAAATAGAATAATTTCCATGAACAATTTTTTATCAATCTGTGTATGTTCTTTTATTGTGTCCCATTTTTTGTCAAGAATGTTTATAATTTTATTTTTCTCCAAGTTTCCGAAAAGATTTACGACATCAAATGATACTAGTTTATGGTTGTCGGGTATTTGAAAATTATTCAGTTGATGTGCGAAATCGAAGGAGTCTTTGATGTAATAGTCATTATTGGTGTTGTAAGCTGACTTTAAAATATCTGCCATGAATTGTGATAAATTTGTCATGGGGCTGTTGGTACTGGATATAATAGGTCTTAATGGGTTTCCGGGTTTGTGTACTTTTGGGTTGCCGTATATTCTCGGGCATACTGAGTTGTAAGTCCTTAATTCTTTTGCTTGTTGTTGTGTGATATAATCCTTTTCGAATATTCTTGTTATGAAACTATTACATGTATTTTGTATGGTCGCGGTTGGATCCCTAGGTAACTTCCTGAAGTCTTTTGAGTAGAGTAGAGACTGTATCTTGTTTTCATAATCGGTTTTATCCATTATCACTGTTACTGCCCCTTTATCACTGTCTAGTACTATAAGGTCTTCATTTTCACTCAGAAATCTCTTAGTTTCACTGTACCACTTATTAATAATCGAATTTTCTATGTTGTTTTCATGAGTGAAGTTTGTTATAATATTTGAAGCATGTGCTCTGAGAATATCTCTCCTGTTTTCTGGTACTGCTAACAAAACATACTCTAAATCTGCTATTATATTCTCAACCTTAAAGTCCTTTTTCGTTGTTGGTAAACTAAATTTCGATCCAAGTGATAAAAGATTTGTAACTGGATCAGGGATGGATTTATTTGTTTGGTTTTTTAACCATTTTTTCTGTATTTCTACCTGTTTATGTTTTTTTCTACTGAGATCTTCAATTTTTTTCCGATTTGTGTTTTTAATTTTATGAAAACTCTTATTATAGGCGATGTGCATTCTGTGACTGTATTCTGTTATAATTTGTTCGGGTATATGTTGTAGCGCATTCTGTATGTATTTATTATTATTTTCCAGTTGTGTAATTTTCCAGTTTACTTGACATATTTCTAAATTGAGTATGTTTTTAATTGTTTTGTCGTTGAAGTCCTTTATCTTGCTGTTAAGTTTTCTATTTTTATAATCAAATAACCCCATCACATTTTTTAGGTTTGACACGATATGACTCGGTACCAGTTGTTGTCTTTTACATTCCAGTAGGAATATTCTTCTGTTACGCGATGATGCTAGTTTGTTGTTATTAGAGCTCCAATTCTTCAAATGTTTTGTTGTTTCTGGTCCAAATCTATTACTTATATCTTCGTAAAAACCCATTGTAATTCAAATCAATTTCATTAAGAGTCTTTGATAATGTAATTAAAAGGTTTAAGGGTGTAGAGACTCATATATTTTTGGAGTAAAAGTTAGTGTACTCTTTTTTCTCAACCAAGCTTTCGCAATCACTTTATTGCATCTTCAGGGTTTCTAGAATTATAGACACAGTTAGATAAAATTTAACAAAAACATAGTTTCGATATTACCGAAAGTGAGATTATATAAAACAAGCATATTTCACGAAACAAGTCATGGTACAATAATAAATTAAGTCATTTTACATTTATAACACAAGGAGACGAAGACAGGGACAATTAATTAAAAATTTTTCTTTATGTAGTCGATACTGCGTCATATTTGTTGTTGTTATCTTTCATGTGTGGTGTTGACAAGACAGATGGAATTTCTATGTTTATTCATCGAGTGGACCTTCATAGTAATTATTTTCTCTTATTCTTTGCAACAAATAACTGTAAATATTACTCAACTTTTGTGTGTCTGATTTTTTATTTATTGTGTTTTCGTTCTTGTTTATTTGGATCATTTCGTGAATTAGTCTTTTATGATAGTTGTTTTCAGACTTTAATATTTTAATGTTTGTGAAGTCAATTTGATGATCCAAGTCATGCGCGTGCGTCGCTAGTGCACATCTATCTTTATATCTGATGATGTCAGATTTATGAAGCGCTATTCTGCTTTTAACCCATTGGGAGGTTTGGCCAATATATATGTCTCTACAATCTATACAGTTGAGTTGATATACAACGTTACTTTTCAAAGATGTTGGTATTGTATCCTTCAGTCTGCTATATAGTGATCTTACTGTTTTTTGATTATAGGTTGTTATCTGTACCTTCTCATTCTTGAATATGCCTTTAATTTGGGTACTAGTCTGTTTATGTTTGGAAAAGATGCGTAAAATTGTCCACTGGATCATTATTCTCAAGTTGGTTATCATTTCTGGTATAGGGTGTTGTGTTCGACGAAAAAAGTAATTTAGTAACCATGGTTCTTGGGTAGGAATTCTGTCTCAATATTTCATATAATTTCTGTAATCCTTCTTGTTTGTAGGATTCATGACAAATTTTACTAATTCTTTCTTTCATTCCTTTAATGAAGTTGATCTTAATATTGATGGTATGGTTAGAGTAAAAGTTTATAAATTTATTCGATGTCGTATTTTTCTGTACCAGCTTAACGCGATCTTGTTGTTATGTCGGTGTACCAACGTATCCAGGAATGGTACTGCTTGATTTTCATTTTCCATCTCTATTGTAAACTGTAGTCTCTACAATAGGAGTTGAAACATTCCAGTGTATGCTCGATTTCATTTTCCGGCAAAGCTGTTATAATATCGTCCACGAATTTTTTAAGAAGGGTACCTTGAATTTTAATTGTTTCAAACAGTTTTCCAGTAAATCATCCATAACATATAGTGACAGAATAGGACTTAGTTTTGACCCCATAGCACATCCAAATATTTGTTTATAATATTTCCACGAAAAGTACAATAATTATTCTCAAGTAAAAATAGAATAATTTCCATGAACAATTTTTTATCAATCTGTGTATGTTCTTTTATTGTGTCCCATTTTTTGTCAAGAATGTTTATAATTTTATTTTTCTCCAAGTTTCCGAAAAGATTTACGACATCAAATGATACTAGTTTATGGTTGTCAGGTATTTGAAAATTATTCAATTGATGTGCGAAATCGAAGGAGTCTTTGATGTAATAGTCATTATTGGTGTTGTAAGCTGACTTTAAAATATCTGCCATGAATTGTGATAAATTTGTCATGGGGCTGTTAGTACTAGATATAATTGGTCTTAATGGGTTTCCGGGTTTGTGTACTTTTGGGTTGCCGTATATTCTCGGGCATACTGAGTTGTACGTCCTTAATTCTTTTGCTTGTTGTTGTGTGATATAATCCTTGTGTTAAATTTATCTAACTGTGTCTATAATTCTAGAAACCCTGAAGATGCAATAAAGTGATTGCGAAAGCTTGGTTGAGAAAAAAGAGTACACTAACTTTTACTCCAAAAATATATGAGTCTCTACACCCTTAAACCTTTTTAATTAAATTATCTAAGACTCTTAATGAAATTGATTTGAATTACAATGGGCTTCTACGAAGATATAAGTAATAGATTTGGACCAGAAACAACAAACATTTGAAGAATTGGAGCTCTAATAACAACAAACTGGCATCATCGCGTAACAGAAGAATATTCCTACTGGAATGTAAAAGACAACAACTGGTACCGAGTCATATCGTGTCAAACCTAAAAAATGTGATGGGGTTATTTGATTATAAAAATAAAAAACTTAACAGCAAGATAAAGGACTTCAACGACAAAACAATTAAAAACATACTCAATTTAGAAATATGTCAAGTAAACTGGAAGATTACACAACTGGAAAATAATAATAAGTACATACAGAATGCGCTACAACATATACCCAAACAAATTATAACAGAATACAGTCATAGAATGCACATCGCCTATAATACGAGTTTTCATAAAATAAAGAACACAAATCGGAAAAAAATTGAAGATCTCAGTAGAAAAAAACATAAAGAAGTAGAAATACAGAAAAAATGGTTAAAAAACCTAACAAATAAATCCATCCCTGATCCAGTTACAAATCTTTTATCACTTGGATCGAAATTTAGTTTACCAACAACGAAAAAGGACTTTAAGGTTGAGAATATAATAGCAGATTTAGAGTATGTTTTGTTAGCAGTACCAGAAAACAGGAGAGATATTCTCAGAGCACAGGCTTCAAATATTATAACAAACTTCACTCATGAAAACAACTCAGAAAATTCGATTATTAATAAGTGGTACAGTGAAACTAAAAGATTTCTGAGTGAAAATGAAGACCTTATAGTACTAGACAGTGATAAAGGGGCAGTAACAGTCATAATGGATAAAACCGATTATGAAAACAAGATACAGTCTCTACTCGACTCAAAAGACTTCAGGAAGTTACCTAGGGATCCAACCGCTACCATACAAAATACATGTAATAGTTTCATAACAAGAATGTTCGACAAGGATTATATCACACAACAACAAGCAAAAGAATTAAGGACGTACAACTCAGTATGCCCGAGAATATACGGCAACCCAAAAGTACACAAACCCGGAAACCCATTAAGACCAATTATATCTAGTACTAACAGCCCCATGACAAATTTATCACAATTCATGGCAGATATTTTAAAGTCAGCTTACAACACCAATAATGACTATTACATCAAAGACTCCTTCGATTTCGCACATCAATTGAATAATTTTCAAATACCTGACAACCATAAACTAGTATCATTTGATGTCGTAAATCTTTTCGGAAACTTGGAGAAAAATAAAATTATAAACATTCTTGACAAAAAATGGGACACAATAAAAGAACATACACAGATTGATAAAAAATTGTTCATGGAAATTATTCTATTTTTACTTGAGAATAATTATTGTACTTTTCGTGGAAAATATTATAAACAAATATTTGGATGTGCTATGGGGTCAAAACTAAGTCCTATTCTGTCACTATATGTTATGGATGATTTACTGGAAAACTGTTTGAAACAATTAAAATTCAAGGTACCCTTCTTAAAAAAATTCGTGGACGATATTATAACAGCTTTGCCGGAAAATGAAATCGAGCATACACTGGAATGTTTCAACTCCTATTGTAGAGACCTACAGTTTACAATAGAGATGGAAAATGAAAATCAAGCAGTACCATTCCTGGATACGTTGGTACACCGACATAACAACAAGATCGCGTTAAGCTGGTACAGAAAAAATACGACATCGAATAAATTTATAAACTTTTACTCTAACCATACCATCAATATTAAGATCAACTTCATTAAAGGAATGAAAGAAAGAATTAGTAAAATTTGTCATGAATCCTACAAACAAGAAGGATTACAGAAATTATATGAAATATTGAGACAGAATTCCTACCCAAGAACCATGGTTACTAAATTACTTTTTTCGTCGAACACAACACCTATACCAGAAATGAATAACCAACTTGAGAATAATGATCCAGTGGACAAATTTTACGCATCTTTTCCAAACATAAACAGACTAGTACCCAAATTAAAAGGCATATTCAAGAATGAGAAGGTACAGATAACAACCTATAATCAAAAAACAGTAAGATCACTATATAGCAGACTGAAGGATACAATACCAACATCTTTGAAAAGTAACGTTGTATATCAACTCAACTGTATAGATTGTAGAGACATGTATATTGGCCAAACCTCCCAATGGGTTAAAAGCAGAATAGCGCTTCACAAATCTGACATCATCAGATATAAAGATAGATGTGCACTAGCGACGCACGCGCATGACTTGGATCATCAAATTGACTTCACAAACATAAAAATATTAAAGTCTGAAAACAACTATCATAAAAGACTAATACACGAAATGATCCAAATAAACAAGAACGAAAACACAATAAATAAAAAATCAGACACACAAAAGTTGAGTAATATTTACAGTTATTTGTTACAAAGAATGAGAGAAAACAATTACTATGAAGGTCCACTCGATGAAT
Organism: Propylea japonica; assembly: GCA_013421045.1. Taxonomy (NCBI): domain Eukaryota; kingdom Metazoa; phylum Arthropoda; class Insecta; order Coleoptera; family Coccinellidae; genus Propylea; species Propylea japonica. The sequence goes on from CM024240.1 coordinate 8,747,142, forward strand.
AAACATAGAAATTCCATCTGTCTTGTCAACGCCACACATGAAAGATAATAACAAATAATATGACGCAGTATCGACTACACAAAGAAAATTTTTAAATAATTGTCCCTGTCTTCGTGTCCTTGTGTTATAAATGTAAAATAACTTAATTTATTATTGTACCATGACTTGTTTCGTGAAATATGCTTGTTTTATATAATCTCACTTTCGGTAATATCGAAACTATGTTTTTGTTAAATTTTATCTAACTGTGTCTATAATTCTAGAAACCCTGAAGATGCAATAAAGTGATTGCGAAAGCTTGGTTGAGAAAAAAGAGTACACTAACTTTTACTCCAAAAATATATGAGTCTCTACACCCTTAAACCTTTTTAATTAAATTATCTAAGACTCTTAATGAAATTGATTTGATATATATATATATATATATATATCTGGAGGTATTGGAAATTTATAAAGTGGACAAACAAGTCATTGAGTTGATTAAACAGCTAATGACAACTTGGAGAACAAAGATAGCCGTCCACACTAAAACAACACAATATCACACAGGCGAAGTGGAAATCAAGAACGGTATATTTCAGGGAGATAGCCTGAGTCCACTGTTGTTCTGTCTAGCGCTGAATCCACTTAGCAGCATGCTTAACAGATCAGAGTACGGTTACAAGATCAACGAACTGATCAAACTGACACACCTGTTCTATATGGACGATCTGAAGCTGTACGCTAGGGGAAAGAAACAGCTGGAAGGGGAACTTGAATTGGTCAAAAGCTTCAGTCAGGACATCGGAATGAAGTTTGGCTTGGATAAGTGTGCGCTTGTGGAGGTTAGAAGGGGCAAATTCATGGAGACAGATAACATAAGATTGGCTGAGGGACAGGTGATGAAGAGCATGAAAATAGGGGACAGATACAAGTATCTAGGAATACAACAATCCTTCGAAACGAAACATCAAGAAAACAAGAAAATAGCTGAAATAGAACTGATGAGAAGAGTACGGAAAATACTGAACACCCAACTGTCAGCGAAAAATAAAATAACAGCCATCAACACCTGGGCCATACCAACGTTATTATATACCGCAGGAGTTATAACCTGGTCCAAGACTGACTTAGAAGGACTAGACAGAAAAGTAAGAACCACCCTAACTAAACATGGCATGCTTCACCCTAATTCGGCCATTGAACGCTTATACTTACCCCGTAAAGAAGGAGGACGCGGGCTAAGCAACCTAGAGCTCACCTGCAATAAAGAACAGGAACACATCACATCGTTCTTCGAAAGTAAAAACTTACCTGTACATCAGTGGATAGCTGCGCACCGACGTTCCCCCACAGCAGATGATGAAAACCAGGACGGAAACACCAGAGAAGATGGATCTGAAATATTAAAGGAAAGATGGAAGTCGAAAGCTTTACACGGGAGATTTTACGCCAGCCTACATCAACCGGAGGTTGACGTGACGAGCTCAAATACATACCTGATGCAGGGCTATCTCTATCCGCAGACAGAAGGAACATTTCTGGCAATACAGGACCAGGTTGTCCCTACAAGAACTTACCTAAAACATATTCTACAACAACAGGTTGAAAGCACAAAATGTAGACTATGTGATGTCGCAGAAGAGACGGTCCAACATCTGTCATCAGGATGCTCAACTATTGCGGGACAAAATATCTTTCCCGCCACAACAATATGGGGAAAGTTGTGCACCAGCTCTTGTGCCTCCAGAAAGATCTTGTCCGACACTTCACACCACACCATATTTACACTCCACAAACAGTACTCGAAAACCAGCACTCTAAAGTTTACTGGGACCTAACCATCACTACTGATAGAGGGGCAGAGCACAACCGACCGGATATGGTGGTGTGGGACAAAGTGAACAAAACCGCCATCATAATAGACTTCGCGGTGCCCCAAGACCACAACCTATCGAAAACCTACGCGGATAAAATCGCAAAATATGAATCACTGGCGCATCAAATGAAGGAGATGTGGAACCTCAAAAAAGTTACAATCAAGCCACTGATTATAACCGTAAATGGTCTCGTACACCGTAAAAGTACACAACATCTGAAGGAGCTGCAATTACCGAAAAACACAATTACATGGATGCAGAAAGCTGTAATTTTGGGAACCGTGAACATCATACGGAAAGTCGTATACCCTCATTAACCCGAAAAAGGGTTACCCTTGACACCTAGGTGTCCGGGTGACTCTTAAAACCCACAAGTATGTGTGAAGGAAAAAAAAAAAAAAAAAAATAAAAAAAATATATATATATATATATATATATATATATAGGATATCTATATTAAGAGTCTTTCGTTAAGTATTAGAATTGATGCTTTAAGGGCGTAGAGACTCTATGTATTTTGGAGGGTAGAAGTGTACTCTTTTCTCTTTACCAAGCTTTCGCAATATTTTATTGCTTCATCAGGGTTTCTGAAAATACAGGAATTGTTTACAAGTAAATATACAACTATCACATTAAGTTCTTACTGAAAGTGAGGTTATATAATAAAATCAACAAACGGCGACAACATTCGCATAAAATAAAACTAAAACTTTCACAACAATATCAACACACACATACAAATATCATTTCAAAATCTTTGGTAGTGTTTGACTAGATACATTGATATATATTTTCTTTTTTCCTAAAGAGAACTAAAACAACAAAACCTTCAACATTCTTTTGTCTTAATTAAATTCCATTTTGACTTACGTCACAAATGTTATTTTCTTTTTCTTATTTTATTTTCATTATGAAGGTCCATTAGATGAATGAAAATAAAATAAGAAAAAGAAAATAACATTTGTGACGTAAGTCAAAATCGAATTTAATTAAGACAGAAAGAATGTTGAAAGTTTTGTTGTTTTAGTTCTCTTTAGGAAAAAAGAAAAATATATATCAATGTATCTAGTCAAACACTACCAAAGATTTTGAAATGATATTTGTATATATTGTTGTGAAAGTTTTAGTTTTATTTTATGCGAATGTTGTCGCCGTTTGTTGATTTTATTATATAACCTCACTTTCAGTAAGAACTTAATGATAGTTGTATATTTACTTGTAAACAATTCCTGTATTTTCAGAAACCCTGATGAAGCAATAAAATATTGCGAAAGCTTGGTAAAGAGAAAAGAGTACACTTCTACCCTCCAAAATACATAGAGTCTCTACGCCCTTAAAGCATCAATAATAATTATATATATATATATATATATATATATATAATAATGAAAAAATTCATGCGTTTAACAGTAACGCAGGCATAATATAAATAATGAAAGCGGAGAATAATATTAATCGATATAAAATCAACCAATATTAAACCCACACTTCGGAACTAATCCCGCCAACGAGCAAAGAACATGCATAGTGGTAATATCAAACAGAGCATCCATAGATAGCTATTTCGCCCTATTTGGGGCTCATCAGTATGGAGGAGCTCCGTTTGAAAGGCATTCTAGGTTCCCTTACTTGAAGAAATGTTGCCCAGTTCTGAGAATAACAGAAACAAGACGCCATCTCTTGGGATCCTTACGAACACCTACCTCCAATGCATGAACGTTGAACGAAGTCGCGAGATGTTTATCCGTTTTTCATACGAACTGGTGGCAGTCCAACTTGTGGATTTTTACCTTCAGTCGATGAAGTGGAAACGCTCGTTTCTTCGTCGTAAACCAGACGTGGTGATAATAATAATGAATGAAAATTCATGCGTTTAACAGTAACGCAGGCATAATATAAATAATGAAAGCGGAGAATAATATTAATCGATATAAAATCAACCAATATTAAACCCACACTTCGGAACTAATCCCGCCAACGAGCAAAGAACATGCATAGTGGTAATATCAAACAGAGCATCCATAGATAGCTATTTCGCCCTATTTGGGGCTCATCAGTATGGAGGAGCTCCGTTTGAAAGGCATTCTAGGTTCCCTTACTTGAAGAAATGTTGCCCAGTTCTGAGAATAACAGAAACAAGACGCCATCTCTTGGGATCCTTACGAACACCTACCTCCAATGCATGAACGTTGAACGAAGTCGCGAGATGTTTATCCGTTTTTCATACGAACTGGTGGCAGTCCAACTTTGTGGATTTTTACCTTCAGTCGATGAAGTGGAAACGCTCGTTTCTTCGTCGTAAACCAGACGTGGTGATAATAATAATGAATGAAAATTCATGCGTTAACAGTAACGCAGGCATAATATAAATAATGAAAGCGGAGAATAATATTAATCGATATAAAATCAACCAATATTAAACCCACACTTCGGAACTAATCCCGCCAACGAGCAAAGAACATGCATAGTGGTAATATCAAACAGAGCATCCATAGATAGCTATTTCGCCCTATTTGGGGCTCATCAGTATGGAGGAGCTCCGTTTGAAAGGCATTCTAGGTTCCCTTACTTGAAGAAATGTTGCCCAACATTTCTTCAAGTAAGGGAACCTAGAATGCCTTTCAAACGGAGCTCCTCCATACTGATGAGCCCCAAATAGGGCGAAATAGCTATCTATGGATGCTCTGTTTGATATTACCACTATGCATGTTCTTTGCTCGTTGGCGGGATTAGTTCCGAAGTGTGGGTTTAATATTGGTTGATTTTATATCGATTAATATTATTCTCCGCTTTCATTATTTATATTATGCCTGCGTTACTGTTAAACGCATGAATTTTCATTCATTATTATTATCACCACGTCTGGTTTACGACGAAGAAACGAGCGTTTCCACTTCATCGACTGAAGGTAAAAATCCACAAAGTTGGACTGCCACCAGTTCGTATGAAAAACGGATAAACATCTCGCGACTTCGTTCAACGTTCATGCATTGGAGGTAGGTGTTCGTAAGGATCCCAAGAGATGGCGTCTTGTTTCTGTTATTCTCAGAACTGGGCAACATTTCTTCAAGTAAGGGAACCTAGAATGCCTTTCAAACGGAGCTCCTCCATACTGATGAGCCCCAAATAGGGCGAAATAGCTATCTATGGATGCTCTGTTTGATATTACCACTATGCATGTTCTTTGCTCGTTGGCGGGATTAGTTCCGAAGTGTGGGTTTAATATTGGTTGATTTTATATCGATTAATATTATTCTCCGCTTTCATTATTTATATATATATATATACATCCTGCGGTTGATAGGTCCTCCTCTAATAGCCCCGTTTCGTGGTATAGGTCCTCCGTATACGGAGGAGCTAACGCATCGCGTGTTAAATGCATCCTCACATCATTTCTCACCACTTTACAGAGGATAGGTCCTCCTTGATATTCAAAATTTTACATTTCATCGTTTATAGCTCCTCCGTCATAACGGCAACACTGTTTAAGTTTTTTTACCTCTGAATTGCCGGGTTCTATTCTATAATATTGGTATACTTCATCGTTCCTACTGGATTCGTTCTCGTCAATTTTGGCGCTCAGTGAATGTTTCGTGCACATTATATCGCATCGGTGGGGAATTACTTGGACTTTCAGACAAAATTAGGAGTTATTCCATTGATCAATTTATTTTAAGAAATATTCGAATATCTGTAGTATGAACAAGTTTGATTTGATTGTCCATTACATATATTTTTTTGAAAACCTGTCAAATTTTCATTGCAATCGAATATTTACCTGATAAACTATTTTCTTCGTAGCATGTTCTATATTATTCACGAATACTTAACGTTTTCCATATAAGCTTTCAATATTTTGGAGTTCTTAAACATTATAAAAAAATGAAATAGCTTCCAGTCGAGCCATTATGCATCAATTCAGTAAATTGAAACTCAACTGAGAAATCAGTAAAAATGAAAAGCGTATTAAAATTCCGTGCTTCTGAGGATCAATATGTATTTACTTTCACGATGATTAGTAAAGAACTAAGATTCGTTTGAAAATTTTCGAAAGGTTGTGGGAGTAATGGGAGGTCATCAGATCCCAACTAGAAAAATTTAAGACTTCTTCTCTTTTCGTTGATACTGGATCACCCTGTAAGTGAAAATAATGATGTTTTTTTCAATTTCGTAACCACAAGGAATCATTTCATGAGAAAATTTCAGAACATCTGCTTGGCACCGTCATACAGGGTGATCAAGAAACATTTCTTTATGAGTGAAATATCCTAGTCCGATAAACCTAGGTCGGTAAAATTATTTTGAATTTGGCAGTTTTGTCACCTTTCATAACTACCTTCCTCAAATTTTTCTACAATAGAAGAAACAGAACTGGACTAGAAAAATTCTCAACATTCTACATTTTCGGTGATATCGAATCACCCTCTTAGTCAAATTTATGATTTGTTTTTATTGTAACATCTGCAATGAAGTTATTCATAAAAAAAATCGAAAAACTCTGCTTGCCATCAGCATACAGTGTGATTATCCATAATTGAAAAAAATTATTCAATCAACTAGGTTATTGAAGACAACGACTAATGGTCAAGAATATTTCAACGTTGATAGTTCGAGACCGTTAGTCGCCAGATTAATAACCTAGATGATTACAAGATTTCTCCGATGACCTCAATATAAATTGTGTATAAATTCTTGATTGAAATATATTCTCATCTTGCACAAGACATAATTTAATTTCTATGTTTTATGTTTCAGTAAAATTTGCATTTGAGCATTAAAATGGGTCATTAATGATCAATTTTGTACACATTAAAATCAACTTTTATTTCGAGGTCGGCGAATTATTATCATATTGTAATTGGCTTGAAATCAAATCTATCATCATTTAAATATTGTGAACATCATGTATCATATTTCATCTTATAAATTCCCTTGAGAACAAAGGTGATTAGGTCGAGATTTAAATTTGAAGTTGTACAAATTACAAACAGGATGCGATTTCGACTTTCCTGGAAATTGTGATTTTAGCTCAAAAATTTTCTTTCTGAAAATGGTTCCAAGTCTATAGGGCAAAAATCAAGGGAATGGCGAACGATCTGCAATGTACCGAAAACGCCAATTGAATAATCATTCTTTTTCTTTTCTTTCATTCAGAGATGATATTCATTGACCACCCTTGTTTTTTCTGATAAATTGTTTTTAGGTCATTTAAATTACAAAGGTTGAGGAACAGGGTGATCCGATATCGCCGGAAATGTAAAAAGAATAGAATTTCCCTAGGCTGGGTCTGTTTTTCCGATTTGAAAAAAATCAGACGGAAAAACTCCAAAATTCAAGATTCACCGATAGGCTCGCGTTTTCTCGAATCTTGTCATTTAACTCATAAAAGAATATTTTATTGATTACCCTGTATGTCGAGCAGGGATTTTTATTTTTCATTAAGAATTAACTCTTCGTGGTTATAAAAACGAAAACGAACAAAATGCAAACGTACAGAGCGATCAAAATAAAAAAAATAGAAAAAATCTAATGTGATTTATTCAATTTAGAAAAAATTGGAAGATAGTAATCGTGAAATCTATCAAAACTTTCAAATTTCAACAATCAGCCTGTAAATCCCAAACGAAGGTTATCAAGTGATTAAATCATAGTGATGCGGATTCTCCTTGGTTCGATTAGAATATTGAAAAGAAGAAACTTCATATTTTCATAGCGAGATATTCGATTTGAGTGAAATTCATTTTGTGAAAGAAAATTCATACTGAATAATCGAGCAAAATATTATAAAAATCATCAGAACCATAGAATTTTTTTTTAATATTGATCTTTCAAATACCTATTCAATTTTTTGAATAACTTCCATAATATAATTCCGATCGTGCTGAAATTTTGCATTCATAAATTGAGCATCAAGTCTTATACAATTCTTGAGGTAATAAAATTTTTGCGTCACCAATGAACGAGCGCTCAAGAGCACCTGCTCAGGAGCCGACCGTCGTTAGCACGATAACTTTCGAAGGGATTATCCTAGAGACTTGAAATTTTCAGGGTGAGTTTATTTAAGAAATGCCTCGATTGAGTTCGTTAACCAGCCAGATTGTACAGGGAGTTCTATAAAATATGGCCGTTCAAAATTTTTGTTCATTAATATCTCAGACAAAACAAAGCCAATCGAAATGAAATGTTGCGGCGACATTCAAGATACGATTAGAGTTAAATATTTGTTTGTGAATGGAGAATGATATACTCAATTTTCTTGCAAAATTTTGTGGCCATAATGTTAACAGAACCATAAAAAATTCATTTGGAATATTGAGAAAAAAACAGTATGACCGCTTCGAGTGAAATTCATTTTATGAATCAAGACTGATATAGGTACTGAATGTTCATGCAAGATTTCAAGAGGATTGAGCCATCGCAACCATTAAATTTATTTTTTCATTTAATGTTTACCTATTTCATTTTTCGGCTAATTCCCAGAATATTATTCCGATAGTGCTGAGATTCTGCATTCCATATAAAATTCTGAGATGAAAGTCTTATTGTTCCACCAATAAACGTGCTCTCAAAAGCTCCTGCTCGGGGCTTTCGTTAATTTTTTATCGCTTGTTCTCCTTGAACGAGAGCTTTATCGTTTTGTACAAATGTCTGTAATTTTCGAATTTTAAACCGAAAGTGGTCTCAAACGATAATACTACCTCATGACGAATTCATGGTCAAATTTATTTCTGTCTTTGGGGCCTTCCGGCCGTTAGCACAATAACTTTCGAAAGGATTGTTCTAGAGACTTCAAATTTTCAGAGTGATTTCTGTTCCTAAATCGCTCGATTGAGTTCGTTAATCAGCCAAATCGTACAGGGTATTCCATAAAATATGTCCACTCCGAATGTTTGTTCCTCAATATCTCAGACAAAACGAAACCCATCGAAATGAAATATTGCGGCTGTATGGAAAATGCTCATAATAAGCCTCATGCAAAATTCAAAACTTCATATTTCCCTAGAGAAATTTCCGATTCGATCGAAAAAAGTTTCATAAATGAATAAACACTGAATGTTCATGCAAACTTGTTTGGCCATAGTGTTAGCAGAACCATAGAAAATTAAATTAGAGTATTGAAAAAAAGAATCCTTTTATTTCCATGACAGGATATCCGATTCATGTGAAAAATTTTCTGTGAATGGAGTCTGTTATATGTACTGAATTTTCAAGCAGAATTTTGTGGTCATAGTGTCAACAAAACCATAGAAATTTCAACTGGAATATTGAGGAGAAGAATTTATATATTTCCATAACAGGATATCCGATTCGAGTGAAATTTATCTTGTGAATGAAGACTGATATTACTCAATGTTTATGTAGAATTTCAGGAGGATTGAATCATCAGACCATAGAAAAACTTGAGACTAAAAAATTTTAGACTTTAAAATTCCAAAACAAAATTCAGACTGAAAAATTTTAGACTGAGAAATTTTAAAATCATAAGTCATTGTCTGAAACTTTTAGTCCAAAATTTGTTATTTTCAAGTTTTTCAGTCTAAAATATTTCATTTGAAAATTTAGTTTGAAAAATTTCAAACGAAAGAATTTTGGACAGAAATACTTCCGACTAAAAAATTTCGGACGAAAAATTTTAGATTCAAAAATTTCAAACTAAAAAATTTTAGACTGAAAAATTTTGGACTGAGAAATTCATATATTAAAAGTTTTAGATTGAAAAATTCTAAAACAAAATTCAGACTGGAAAATTTTGGACAGAAATTTTAGATTCATAAATTTCAGACGAAAAAATTTCAAACAAAACAATAATGAACAAAAAAATTTCAGACTAAAAAATTTTAGACTCAAAAATTCCAGACTAAAAAATTCTAGACTGTAAAATTCAAGACTTGAAAGTTTTGGACTCAAAAATTTCAAACCAAAATTCAAACTGAAAAATTTAAGACCGAGAAATTTTAGATTCATAAGTCATTGTCTGAAATTCTTTAGTCCAAAATTTGTTATTTTCAAGTTTTTCAGTCTGAAATTTTTCAGTGAATTTTCAAGTCCAAAATTTTTCAGTCCAAAATTTTCAGAACTGAAATTTTTTCGTTTATAATTCTGAAGACTAATAATAAGTCTAAAATGTGAATTTTTTTAGAATTTTTCATTTTAAAATTCTTAACTGAAAAATTTCAAACTTGAAAATCCAGACTGAAAAATTTCAAACGAAAATATTTCAGACTGAAAATGACATTTCAGACAAAAAATTTTAGATTCAAAAATTTCAGACTAAAGAATTTCAGCCTGAAAAATTTTGGACTGAAAAATTCAAAAATTAAAAGTTTTGGACTGAAAAATTCCAAAACAAAATTCAGACTAAAGAATTTTAGACTGAGAAATTTTAGATTCATTAAGTTCAGACGAAAAAATTTCAAACAAAACAATAACGAACAAAAAAATTTTAGTGAAAGTCCAAAATTTTCAAGTCTAAAATTTTTTCGTTCAAAATTCTCAAGACTAAAACTTTTCAGTCTGAAACTTCTAGTCTTGAATTAAGACTGAAAAATTTTAAACAAAAAAATTGCAGTCGAGAGAATTGTAGACAAGACACTTTTAAACGAAAAAATTTCAGACAGGACTATATCAGACTCAGAATAAAAAAAAATTTTTGTTTGGAAAATTTTCCTAGAAAATTTCAGACCAAAAAATTTTCTTTATGCAAAAAAATTGTAGACAAAACAATTTTAGACAAAAAATTTTGGATAAGATAATTTTAGACAATACAATTTTAGACGAAAAAATTTTAGAAAAGAAAATTTCAGACAAAATTTTTCAATTATTTATTTTTTACATATTTTTGAATGATTTCCAGAATATAATTCCGATTGTGTTAATGTTCTGCATACATATATTTGGTATCCATCTCAATCCTATATAAAATTTTGAGGTAATAGTCTTATTGCTCCACTGATGAACTAGCGCTCGGAAGCTCCAGCTCAGGAATTTTCTGAAATTGTTTATCATCGTGTTGGATTCTGAACAAAAAATGATAGCACTATAGTAAAAAAATTTTAGAAAAGCTCTGAGCAAGAGCTTTTGAGCGCTCGCTCATTCGTGGAGCAATGAGACTATAAGGTACCTCAAAATTTTATATGGAACCTGATATTGATACCAAATATACAATAAATGCAGAATATCAGAACAGTCGGAATTATATTCTGAAAATCATTCAGAAAATGAAATATGGCTTTGATGATGCGATTATATTGAAATTTCAATGAAAATTCAGTATATCAGTCTTCACAATATAAGTTTCTTACTAACCATTTGTAAAATATAAATTTCACTCGAACCGGACATCTTTTTATGGAAACATAAATTATCTTTTTCTCCATATTCCAATTGAACTTTTTATGGTTCTGTGTACACAATGGCCACAAAATTTTGCATGAGGCTTATAATGGCCATGCTCACTTTCTGAATTGAGTAGTCAATTCTGAATATATTTTCTGAAGATACATTGTATTCTCTCAAAAATTTTTCAAAATATCGAGAAAATATTTTCTGTTGGGAACTTTGATCTCAAATTGGCCATAACTTCTGTTTTTCAAATTTGCGTTGCATTCTGCGGAAAAAAATTATGATAACACTCAGTTTTTCATTCTCTCAACTTTTCAGATGTTTTAATTCATTTTGTTATTTTTAATCGCTCATTCTACTCAAACGAGTGCTATATCGTTTTGCCCAAAAGTCTGTTATTTTCGAATTTTGGGCCAAAAATGGTCATAAAACATGTTCCATAAAAAAATGACCATTCAAAATTTTTATTCCTCGATATCTCAGACAATTTGAAATCAAATGGAAATGAAAAAATGCAGCCGCATGTAAGAGGCTCATATACTGAATTTTCATGCAAAATTTCAAGATGATCGCATCATCAGAACCATATTTCATTTTCTGAATGATTTTCAGAATATAAATCCGATTGTGCTGATATTCTGCATTTATATATTTGGTATCAATATCAAGTTAAATATAAAATTTTGAGGTACCTAATAGTCTCAATGCTCCACGAATGAGCGAGCGCTCAAAAGCTCTTGCTCAGAGCTTTTCTAATTTTTTTTTTACTATAGTGCTATCATTTTTCGTTCAGAATTCAACACAATAATAAACAATTTAGGAAAATTTCTGAGCAGAAGCTTTTGAGTGCTAGTTCATTAGTGGAGCAATAAGAGTACCTCAAAATTCTATATGGGATTGAGATTGATACCATATGTATAAATGCAGAATCTCAACACAATCGGAAAAATATTTTTCTGAAATTTTCTTTTCTAAAATTTTTTCGTCTTAAATTGTCTTGTCTAAAATTATCTTGTCCAAATTTTTTTGTCTAAACTTGTCTTGTCTGAAATTGACTCGTATTCAATTCTTTTGAATAAAATTCTTCAGAAAATTTTTCGGTCAAAAATATTTTAGAAAATATTTTATTCTAAAATTTCTGACTTAAATTTTTCTGTCTGAAATTTTTTAGAAAATTTTTCAGTCCAATTTTTTTTTTAATTTTGAGTCATATAGTTCTGTCTGAATTTTTTTCGTGTTAAATTGTCTTGTCTACTATTCTTTTGACTGAAATATTTTCGTTCAAAATTTTTCAGTCTAAAATTCAAGACTAAAAGTTTCAGACTAGGAAGTTTCAATCTTGAGAATTTTGAACGAAAAAATTTTAGACTTGAAAATTTAGACTGAAAAACTTAATACTAAAAAATTTTGGAATTTCACTGAAATTTTTTTGTTCATCAATCTAAAATTTCTCAGTCTAAAATTTTTCAGTCTGAATTTTGTTTTGGAAATTTTCAGTCCAAAACTTTTAAGTCTTGAATTTTTCAGTCCAAAATTTTTCAGTCTGAAATTTTTTAATGTGAAATTTTTTAATCTAAAATTTTTTGTCTGAAATTTTTTATTCTGAAATTTTTCAATCTGAAGTACTTCATTCTGAAATTTTTTCGTTTGAAATTCAGACTAAAAAAATTTAGTTTTGAAAATTTTGGACTAAAAAATTTTAGACAATGACTTATGAATCTAAAATTTCTGTCTAAAATTTGTCAGTCTGAATTTTGTTTTGAAATTTTTCAGTCCAAAACTTTCAAGTCTTGAATTTTTTAATATAAAATTTTTTAGTCTGGAATTTTTGAGTCTAAAATTTTTTAGTCTGAAATTTTTCAGTCTAAAATATTTAGTCCAAAATTTTCAGTCTAAAGTTTTTCTATGGTCTGATGATGCAATCCTCTTGAAATTCTACATAAACATTGGGTAATATCAGTCTTCATTCACAAGAAAAATAACACTCGAATCGGAAATACTGTTATGGAAATATAGAGATTCTTCTCTTCAATATTCCAATTGAATTTTCAATGGTTCTGTTTGACACTATGGCCACAAAATTTTGCTTGAAAATTCAGTATAACAGTCTCCATTCACAAAAAAATTTTCACTTGAATCGGATATCCTGTCGTTGAAATTTGAAGATTTTTCTTTTCAATATTCTAATTGAATTTTCTATGGTTCTGTTAAGAATATGGCCAGTATGGCCACAAAATTTTGCATGCACATTCAGTGTTTATTCATTTATAAGACGAACTTATCGTTTGAGACCACTTTCGGCTCAGAATTCGAAAATTACAGACATTTGGGCAAAACGATAAAGCTCTCGTTTAGGGAGAACGAGCGCTAAAAAAAATTAAGAAAAGCGCCGAGCAGCAGCTCTTGAGCGCACGTTCATTGGTGGAACAATAAGACTTTTACCTCAGAATTTTATATGGAACTTGAGATTGACACCAAATCTATAAATGCAGAATCTCAGCACGATCGGAATAATATTCTGGGAATTACACGCAAAAAAATCTATTCTTGAATTAAGTATATAATACTTGATTGAAGTAAATGATATACTCATATATATAAGCAAGAATATGGTATACTTGAATCAAGGATTTCGTATTCTCAAAGTTCAAATATACCATTTACTCCCACTAAATAAATAATATACTACAATTTAATAAAATCACTATTATTGACTCAAGGAAATTTCAATACTTCTTTTGAGTAAATCTCTTTTATCAAAATGAGTAATCAAAATATTTCGTTCGAATATAAAATATGTTCAAGACAAGTTTTCGGATTTCTTCATTTCAGCAGCACTTTCATTTGAAGAAAATAAATCTTATACTTGAATGAAAGTAATATTTCTACTCAAACCAAGATTAAATTAGCTTTAAAACAAGTACATCGTCTTCTCAGTTCAAAATTTTCAAACTACTTGATCTGAATACATCGAAAAATTCTGATAGAGTATAGTTTATATTAATGGTAAATATATTACTTATTTGATGAAAATCAATCATATACTTGAAAGAATAATAAGATAAATGTTAAAGTGAGTATTGTATATTCTCGACTGAAGAACGATTATTTACTTGCCTTGAGTGTAGGTATATGCTTCGATATTTATGTTGGTATGTATTCTCATTCGGAATTCAACTGACTTTATTATTGATAAGGTATTTATTAAGCATTCCTTACAGGGTACTATCACGTTCTAATGAGAAACTAAAGTATCTGATTAAATGAGCAAATATTAGATACTTTGATCTGATTCGAGATTATATCTTTCATTGGGGTATATTTTCTTCGATGATTGATCAATCTTAAACCTCAATTGATTCTTGTTTTCCTGAAGTGATTAGTGAAATTGAAAAATTTGCAATATATTTCATGCGGGTTCTTATCTAATTTTTATTCTGAACTAGCTGACCCGACAGACTTCTTCCTGTCAAAAAGATTTGTAATGTGGCAGTTTTTGTGTCTACGTATTTTAAAAAATTCTCCTGAACAGAACCGTCACCCTGGTGATGGTGCGTTGTGAATAAAAATAATTAAATAAAACATATATAAGGATTTAAAAGTAAGTAATCGCTTTATTGTTAATCATGTGAATCATAATTATTATTTTTATCATTGTAGTGCTTTGTGGTATACGATGTTTTTTGTTTGATGACCTGGCGCATAGATAAACAAATCTGATGGTTTTCCAACACGGGAACAGGCAACATACAATTGACCATGTGAGAAACATGGGTTTTCTTGATTAATACCACAAACACTTAATGATTGCCCCTGGGACTTGTTTATAGTCATAGCAAAAGCAAGCCGCACTGGAAACTGTAGTCGTTTAAACTCAAATGGCACATCAGTTTGGCCAATAGATCTACCTTTTTAAATAGATCTACCTTTTTAAACAGATCAATAAATGCAATCTTCAAGTACTTACTTTTATTCACATCGATGACATTCAAATTCCTTCAATCACCACTGACAGGACATGTCAATAACAATCATCACTTTAAAATTATTGAAACAGTTATGGAAATCGTGGAAGGATCTATATAAAGCACCAATACATACTGACTTTATAATAAAATCCAATTGTAACAATAAATACATTAATTGCTTTCATCAAATTCCTCTGTGATAGGTCTTCAGTTATCCACGAATGAACTTGGATTTTTCTCGTAATTTCAATATTCCTGAAACTAATATTTTTATCAATAAACGTTCGCAAACTATTCAAAAAGGATATTCGTACCTTTTTTCATTCGAATCTGTTGGTTTTCCTTCACAAAATTGCAAATATCCTATAGGTTTTTTGACCTGTAAACTCGCTTGACAAATGTCACTTACTCCGATCTTATTCCATTTATCCTTTTAATTCAATCGTTCCTAGAACAGAAACCTTTAGTAATAAACGTTATAAAAGGATTAAAAAATGATATTCATACCTTGTTTCATTTGGATCTGCCCCATTTCGTTCACAATGAACCAATATTACCGAGCACTTCCCTCACGTTAATAGATCTGACAGTTGTCTAATTTTCCGATGTGAATGACATCGGAAAAAAATCGATTTCGAGAAACGTCAAAAAAATATGTATGGGAAAAAGAAGGGCTATTTTTAGGGGTTTTCCAGCAATAATTCTAAATAAAAAACCATCCTTGAACTTCAACGAACATTTTAAAAAAAGATTTGGCCAAATTGGTCCAGGCGTTGTTGAGTTATGCGCTTACCAACACATTTTGCGATTCATTTTTATATTATAGATGAGAACAGACATGTTATATATTGCAAATTAATAATATCTCTGATCAATATCAGAAAACAATAACCATTTGATTTTCAAGATTTACCCAGTCATGAAAGTCTGAAGAAAATATAGAGCTATAAATAATTTCGAATCAGATCAAAGTAAGAATTTCATATTTTAATCAGATACCTTAGTTTCTGATAGAAGGTGAAGGTTCCCTATGAGGAATGCATAAGAAAAATGTATCAATAATGAAGTCAGTTGAATTCAGGATGAGAAAACATACACATACATCGGAGCATATACTTACACCTTACTGAATGATGAAATTTCCTTTTCCTGGTAAGCTATTATCTCATCTAGTGAAGAATGTAATATCTGATTGAAATTAAATATCCAACACAAGGTATAGAACCCCTTACATATTCAATAAGGCTATAAGAGTAAAATACGGAATCAGTGGAAATAAATTTTTCTCCAACCATCAAAAAATGTTGACATTTTTGTACTATTTTCAGGTGCAAAAGTCATAAATTTCCTTACCGTAATAAAAATTCACTCGTTACTTAGCAACACTTTTAATCCTAGGATTAAAAACGCTACTTTTAATCTTTGGATTAAAAGTAAATGCATTTGAAGTCTACTTGACAATCACTGTCATGATTCTGTGTTCAAATTCATAACCAAATTATGAACGATTTTTCACTAAAACCAATTTTATTGTAGTTTTGACTTGGTTGGAGAAAAAATAGTATATATTATTCGGACTAAAAGTGCCTATTTTAACTCGCCATTTTGCATTCGCTCGGCTACGCCTCGCAACTGCAAATATTGCTCGTAAAAAAAAGATGCACTTTTAATCCTTATAATATAATATACTATTATTAGGTACTGTCAAGAAAATGGAATATCTTAATATATATATATATATATATATATATTTCTTGTGTGCATGTGTATGTGACTGAACTCCTCCTAAACGACTGGACCAATTTTGATGAAATTTTTTTTGTGTGTTCGTGGAGATTCGAGAATGGTTTAGATTCACAAATCAGCCCGACAGGTGGCGCTGCAGTCGGTATCTAGGTTATTTATAATTTATAAGTCAAGAAACGGTTGCCGGATCAGCTAGTAACATATAAAAACATAGTCAAAAAAGGTATAACATTTCAACATCACATTTGTCAGGAATATAAAAGTGAACAATAATTTTTACTACAGAGAAACATTACTATTACCTTAGAAATAAATGCGTAATGAAATCTTAAAAAAAAATTTGTATGAAAAATAATGAGTGTGGCATGCTGCATTATAATAAAAGTCACTAACATAAAAAAACTATTAATAGGAATAACAATAGTTTCATAAATACATATAATATAAAGTACATATTATTAACCTGCTTTTTTATAATTGTTGTTTTTGTATGTTTAATTTCGTGAATAAATTATTATTATTATTGTATAATATTTAATAGTCATATGAGTTACTAAAAGTGTTCCCTTGGGAGTACCCAACAGTCTCGTATCTCGTACAGCTTACATACAAAAACAAGTCCTGAGTTACTTTTATCTACAAGTAGGTATTTTATAAATTTCACCAAAGTTGCAATGAGTAAGTTCAGATATTTCTAGCAAGAGTACAATATTCAACTCATACATTATTTCCTTAGTTGAATACCAATATGTGGAATCAAAATCATTAAAACTCACCTAATAATATTTCTCCACTCTTCTGAATAAAGTGGTCCTTATTCATTCAAGGTATGAGATTCTTCAAGTCATCGTTGTACTGTGTTTTCTGTTGAGACATCTCCTGAAAAAATTGGAAATTTTCATGAGTGAGAGATAACTATTCAAAAATATCTGCTGTAATAAAGAGTGATACAAAATTAACTATGAAGGTGAAACTTATAATAGTAGAAAAGACCAAGAGCAGGAATAGGTTTAAGTTCTTAATTGATCAAATAATTTTCATAATAGGTGCTTACCTTGAACTTTTCTAAACATAGTGATCCTACAACCCCAACCTCTCATCCAATTTTCCATTTCTTGCTGTAGGTCACAACACAACACAAAAATTACTCGTTTTATGATATAGGAGCACGGGGCACTTATCACAATCAAGACGCGCTTCAAATTGATCCGATAGGAAAGTAGAATTTTCTGTTGCAAACTGTACAGAGGGCGCCCGGCGCAGTCTAGTATATTGTTGAATTATATTCTTGAATTAAGTGGATGAAAGAATTTATTTACTTGAGTATTACGACAAACACTGTTAACAGGTGGCTAGGAAGGATTTCATTGGCCAATTCTAATAACGCCTTCTAGTATATTGTTGAATTATATTCTTGAATTTAGAGGATGAAAGAATCCATTTACTTGAATTACGATAAACACCATTACAGGTGGATTGGAAGGATTTCATTGGCCAAGTCTAATCACTCGAATGAATTCGCGTTCGCATTTCAGTATCCTAAGATGAAGAATATGCGAAATGCAAATACATTTTGGGTTATGATTGGTTTTCTATTAATTGGATGATTTAAATTTTTCTCAAATTACAAAGATTTTGTTACTTCAAAAATAAATCTACATATTCACAAAAAAGATTTAAAATACGTATCAGATTTTTTGAAACCCTGAGTTTGAGCTGATAATGCTCTCAAACGACTTCTTCTGATACGTGATTAAAAGTAATGAAACGTGTACGAGTGTCTCGGAAGAAAATAAGAGAACACTTGGAATTTTCAGAATATAAAAGTTATATAAGATATATAAGTATCTCTCGCAGTTGTAAGCTGGGGTCTTCTTCTTCTTGTTCTCCTCCTATATGCAAGTACTCCGTTTTCTTCATGTTTATGTTCAGCCCCCATTTTTCGTACTCTTCCTTCAGTTTTCTTAGCATATAGTCGATGTCTTCTTCACAGTTCGCAATAATCACCTGGTCATCAGCAAAGAATAAGGTTGTTAAGCAGGATTCATCGATCTCTAGTCCCATTTTGGAACACTTTCTTCTCCAATTTTCTAAGGCTTCTTGGATGTAAATTTTGAACAGAGTTGGCGAGAGACAACAACCCTGCTTGAGGCCTTTGTAACTTTGAATGATCTTGATATCCTTCTTCCCATCTTAACAGCGCTCTGTAGGTTTTTATAAATGTTCTGTATTGCACGATACACTCCTCTCAGGCCAATCTTCGTTAGACTTTCAAATAATTTAATCAAGGGGACTGTATCGTAGGCTTTTTCGAGATCTATAAATACGAGATGTGTGGACAAATTCCGGGCTTTCCTCTTTTCTATTATTTATTGAAGTGTAAACAAATTGTCAAGGCAAGATCGTCCTGCGCGGAAGCCGCTTTGTTCTTCTATTTCTTCAAATTCAGACTGAATCCTTCTCTTCAATATTCTACTGTATAACGTTCCAATCGAACAACCTACACTTATTCCTCGATAATTGCTACACTCCTTTTTACTTCCCTTTTTATATATTGAGCTGATATATCCCGAATTCCAATTTGACGGAATATTCACTCCTTTCAGCAAATAAGCGTTGAAAATATCCGCTAATATCTCCAGCAAACTATCTGGTCCGTGTTGAAGCAATTCGACAGGAATGTTTCCAGGTCCTGGAGCTCTACCACTTTTCATATCTTTCAGTGCTTCCTTGATCTCTTTTGAACTTATTCTTTCTGTTTCTACCTCCTCATCCAGATCCACTTCTCTCATTGGCTCACTGAATTGCATTCTATTTTCGGTTAACAGTGTTCCATAATATTCTCGCCATTCTTCTATTCCAATTAAGTTGCTGCCTCCAGTTTCCCTTCTCTCGCTCCTTGTTCCTTATAGCTTTCCACGCTTGTGACACTCTTGTTCCATCCATACATCTTTCGATTTCCTCACATTTATCTTCCCACATCTCATTCTTTTTCTTCGCGACCATATTTTTAACTGCCCTATTGTATTGCCTATACGTATTTAGATCTTGCGGGTCATTTGTTAGCATCCACCTCTGATACGCCTTCTTTTATTTTCAACTAGGGTCTTGGTTTCTTCTGACACCATTCTGGCTGCTGGTATTGGCTATCCAAAATCTCCTCATATCCCAAAGTCTCACTTGCTGCTTGATGTATGCAGTTGTTTATAATTGATACTTGGTGTCGACATCAGTATTCTCATTTATTACTTGGAGTTTCCCTGCTAATCTGAGCTTATAAAGGTGGCGATTTATGCTTAAGACTAGTGATGGGCAAAACCGAATTCTTTCAAAAATCGAATACCGAATGAAGAATGAATTTGAGAATCGAATGATCATTCGAATGATTTTGCATTCGGTTTGGGGGACACCTACAACAAAAACCAGGTACTATGTCGTTAAGGTTCAATATCTCAACCTTGGCGTTTTTTTCTTAGGGACGATGGGAAAATGAACTCTATTGACATTCATTCGGTTCCGCCCGCCCGA